>NW_021011476.1:6675866-6967384 GCF_003987935.1 Bombyx mandarina | reverse complement strand
CAATGGTGACACCTCGTCGTCGGCTCAGCCCCTATCCGGCGCAGGTACTTCCCGAAGCATCCGTGCCCGGTCAGCACCTGCACCAGACGAAAGGTGAGACGTCCCTCGCCACGATTCACCCAGTCATCAAAGACCGGGTAAACCGCCTCGACGGTCCGTAGCCCCCACGTGGGGTTGGCCAATCGCCTCGACCACGACTCGAGCACGGACCGCCGAGAATGGGCCTTCCGCGCCCGCAGCTCACTCTCGGGGACACGCGCCACGCCCCGAGCACGAAGCTCGCTGCGCCACCGATAGTCGGCAGCGAGCGACTCCGCCTCCAGCTCCCATGGCGGCGTCCCCGCCAAAACACACGCCGCCTCGAAGGAGACGGTGCGATATCCGCGAATGACCCTGATGGCAACGGTGCGCTGCGGCCGGCGCAGGAACCGAGCCATAGTGGCCCGGTTACGCGGCTCAGCCCACACAGGTGCACCGTACAGGGCCATTGATCGCACCACCCCCGCGTAGAGACGGCGCACAACCTGATCCGGTCCCCCAATATTCGGGAGCAGCCGGCTCAAAGAACCGGCCGTCCCCATCAATCGGGGGACCAGCTCCGCAAAGTGAGCACGAAAAGCCCACCGGCTGTCCAACACGAGGCCGAGGTACTTCAACTGCACCCCGACCCCTATCCGGACGCCTCCAACCACGATGTGGGTGTCAACGGGTGGCGCCCCCCGCGGCCCGTGAAACCACAGAGCCTCGGATTTATTGAGCGCCACGTCGAGACCCAGCCTCCTGACATCACTACCATAGCTTTTATTTAGCTCCAGTGCGAACAAGCTAAATTTAGTGAGCGATCGATAACCGCCTATGTCGGTAGGTGTTTCACTGTCCGTTAGTAAAACAATCACGGATCACGTGACGACGGCCATGACGCTATCTGTCATTACGACCGCCATAATTCGCGAGTTTTTAATTCAACGAAATTCGAAACATTATCTAGGATCCATAACAATATATCTATGATTTGGACTTGAGAACAATTTTAATCCTGATAGTTTCTTCGTGTACTAAAAACAAAACCGCGATAAATTTGCGTAATAGACTCCACTCCACTCAGATCCCAGACCTGTCATTTCGGATCCTCCCGATCTAGTCTCTGTACTGTTTTAGGTACTCCAAGCACCAGTCATTGTTCTTGTCGAACCCGTCGCTTGCGATGAAGGGCTCGGCGAGTAAATCAATCCACAGACACAGCCCACAGAGTTTCTCACCGGATCTTCTCAGTCTGGTAGATTCTGCGAAGCGCGGCTTTTGCTAGGGTTCGTGTTAGCAACGTCGTCAGGTTTGAGCTTCGTGAATTCACCTACTAGTTCGGTGAATCTAGAATAACCCCTCGAGGTTACTAGAATGGGTAGGAAAACATAAAAGAAGCACTGCTCTTGCTAATGTCGATGTTAGCAAAGCCCCCAGGCTGAGTCACCTAAGCCGGCTATATATTCGGTGAATCTGGTACAACTTCTTGAGGTTACAAGTAGCAGTAAGGCTTAAACAAAAACCAGATCACCACCGCGGCTTGTACTATTCCGGATGCGAAGCAGCTTGGATTCTGGTTTGGTCAGTTGGGATAGTCGATATTATAATTGAGAGAGCATTCGCTTTGAAATCTGACGGGCATCTATGAAAATTGTCCAATTACGTCAAAAACGATTTTATTCATTGTTATGAAATGTTTATTAACAAATTGTTGTTAAAAAATGCAATGTACTTACTGCCAACCGTAAATATATTAATCTGAACGCAAAAAATGACGTTAGATTCTTTATTAAAATTCACAAAGACGTTCACGTTAAATTCGACTTTGGAATAAAAAAAGGTCAAAGAAATTGCCATTGTGAACGTCATCGCTCGTTATTCTGTGGCTTGACAACGTGTTGCTATGTAGTAGCACGTGACTATTTTTAACTAGAATTATTAGCAACGAGTGAGATGTTTGTACGTAGCTATTTAATCTAACCGTAGGTCGAGCGACTCTGCGTATTACAGCGGGCTTGTTCTCGGGCCTCCAGTGTCTTTGTGAGATTTCAATATCAACGAGTCCACGTAACACGTAGAGTTATTTGGTCGAAAAATATGTATTGTTAAATTTATAGAATTATTAAATTACAATTAGTTCGAAAATTCATTCAAATATTCTAATATTTTTTTTTGTTGTTTCGCATACTTGATATTTTCAGAGTTATTACATTAATAGCATTTCGCTTAACATGCGAGCAGTTTTTGTTATGTACGAGTTGACGTTATTATCCATAACATTAAGCTAGCTTTAAATAAATTACCCTAAATCGTTTCTATATTCAAAATAGCAATCATAACGGGCAGCTAAACCCCATAGAAACACCACGACCTTGCTTGCAGCCAAATCATGGCGTATAGGTACAATTACACCATGGTACGACTGGACAAAGGTACAGCCATGGGAATGGAACCTCCATTTGTCATAGACAACACAATAGTCTATTGAACCTCCACCACACGAATATACAAAGTTTCCCTTACTAATTATTTTCGAAAGATTTCGTTCGTGATTCTTCGATTGGTATAGGTGGAAAATAAATTTATGTATACTATGCATGTATACTTTTTACGTATTGTATATTTTTAGGCTTAGGTATTTCATATTTTTTAATAAAACAAGCAGCTTCTTAGTAAACATCACGTCGTCTGATGATCGTTTTATGAGAGGTTTCTTTCTTTATTGTTTCTATCATAATTTTTTTTAATACATTGGTCATATTTTTCAAGCCTAAGACATGGAAAATTTCGGATATCAACAAATTTGATGTAGAAAATCTAAAATGTGACAGTGACGTGGTAAACAAAGATTCTGAAGTAGTAGATATGTCATTAAATTTTATTCCCCTTAATCAATATAAGACTATTAAAATAATGTTTTATTAATCTATTTTCGAGAACCCATAGTACGATATTAATATTCTTAATGGACGGAATGAAGCGACCTATTTCTCAAAATAGAAAAGGAAAGACAAGTATTACTCATTAAATTATTGATGTAATGTGTCGTTAATATTTTCTACATTTGGAGTCATTGATATGACAGGTTTATTTTGGAATAGTTTTGTCAAATGTCAACAGGACTAATTAGAAATAGGGTGAAAATGAGAGTCACCCTATAATCAAAAGCAGGTCATCCAAAAAAAGAAGGCCTGGTAAGCATTTATTACCATAAATAAAATGATTTCATGTTTCTTAGTATTTTAAATTTGTTTGTTTTTACATCATCTATGCTTTCTTTGTTGCACCCAATGAGTGAAAGAGGTCACGCCTCGTCTATCACCCGATTGCTTTAAAAATGGTATATAGTTGTTTTTGGTCCTTCACAGAGAAGATTTTTTATATTATTGATAAAGAAAATCGGTCGGTCGGCCCATAGCTGGCGCGTTAGTGGTTGCATAAAAGTGGAATTTTTTTGTTGAATTTTGTGGGTAATTCAAATCATTCTTTGCAAAAACTGTCAAGACCCCTTTGGAGATCTTGGGTACTTTTGGGAAGTTTTCTCCTGTAGTCCCGATCCAATATACAAAGTGGAAGTTACAAAAAATTGCAATATGTGAAGTCTTTTATTTGTGTTAAAAGACCATAGCCTTTGAAATAGTAAGGAATAGTCTTTGCCGTCGCAGCATGAATGAGATAAGTGGTATTCGGCAACAGATTCGCTTTGGAAATTTTTCACGTAGCTATTCATTCTTACAGCGACTCATAACAACACAGTGTCTGCCACTCAAATTTTCACTTTAATTTTTCTGGTAGAATAATTTAGAAGCACTGTGCCTGTCTGAACGACAGCTGAATGGTGGTGAACAGCGAAAGCTGACAAGAAAGCATCGTCTTTGTTGTGTGTGCTTCACTTTCATTCGATTGTTATGTTATTAATGTTTAGTTGCGTATGACCTTTTCAATAGGCGTTGTTAATGCTACCGATACTACAGTAAATAAAGCACGTATTCTCGTAGACGAAGTATTTATATACCGGCTTCTTCTTACCGCTAAACGATGCTAAAGGTTGAAAAAGAATAAAGATGGAAGATTTAAACGTTAAATTTTAAAAATGTGATTCTATTTTTTTATTTTTTATCTTTTTATTACTTAGATTGGTGGACGAGCTCACAGCCCACCTGGTGTTAAGTGTTTACTGGAGCCCATAGACATCCACAACGTAAATGCGCCACCCACCTTGAGATATAAGTTCTAAGGTCTCAAGTATAGTTACAACGGCTGCCCCACCCTTCAAACCGAAACGCATTACTGCTTCACGGCAGAAATAGGCGGGGTGGTGGTACCCACCCGCGCGGAATCTCAAGAGGTCCTAGCCACCAGTAAGTAAAGTAAGTAAGACTCAAATTGAACGTACTTTTCTAGTTTCGCCCTGTTGGGTACACGAAATTCGAATTAGCGGGACAGAAGAGGACACTACTGCCCACGCGGAATAGGTACCTTGGTAGTAGACCCAAATAATATGAGCTCCCCTCCATGGTGTTTCCTAAGCGCTATGATATATCCTACTTCAAACGAGGCTTGTGGAGAATATTAAACGTTAGGCAACGGCTTGGCTCTGCCCTTGGTATTTCTAACGTCCATGAGCGACGGTAACCACTTACCATCAGGTGGGCCGTATGCTCCTAGGCTGCCTGCTACGGCATTAAAAAAAAACTATTATCGTGTAAAGCCCTCTGATCATAAAAGTAATGGCAATTCTAGCATATCATAGAATCACAATTGCTTTTAAACAACTATTCTATACTGAATAATTTTTTTATTGCTTAGATGGGTGGACGAGCTCACAGCCCACCTGGTGTTAAGTGGTTACTGGATGCGCCACCCACCTTGAGAATAAGTTCTAAGGTCTCAAGTATAGTTACAACGGTTGTCCCACCCTTCAAACCGAAACGCATTACTGTTTCACGGCAGAAATAGGCAGAGTGGTGGTATCTGTCCGCTCGGACTCACAAGAGGTCCTACCACCAGTAATTACGCAAATTATAATTTTGCGAGTTTCATTTTTATTACACGATGTTATTCCTTCACCGTGGAAGTCAATCGTGAACATTTGTTGAGTACGTATTTCATTAAAAAAATTGGTACCCGCCTGAGATTTGAACGCCGCCGCGCCGGTGCATCGCTCAACACAAATGCATCGGACGTCTTATCCGTTAGGCCACGACGACTTCCGAAATTTCTATTCTGCTAATGTGTTACATTAATAATTAAAACCTAAATAATTTTTGTTACAGGTATGTTCCTAAAAACACTACGCATGTGCCCCAGCAGAGGATCAATTATGGTAGTTTACTAATTAAAACGGTTAACATAAAACTTCGTTTGCATCGAGACGTGGAAACGACCGTGGGAATATAATAACGGTATCCTTATGAAGCTCGCAAATTTTAAAATCAAGTTTCGACGCTTAATACAAGAAGTGATTGCTTTAACTAAGACCGGTTTGCTTTAAAACCGATTTAAGGGTAATCATTAACTTAACGTAAAACGATGTTAATTTCCTTGACTAATTACATTGAAATCGTTTTGGTCAGTTTGTATTTAATATGTGAGCCCGTAATTTAAAGTGAAGACGGTTGACGGAAATCTACGAAGCCGCGTCACAAGTCATTGACCCCGGAAGTCAATAGATATTCTGATTGTATTACATTGCGTGCCGACCAAAAGTATTCGTAATTTTTTTGAATGTTTTTGAAACAAAAAATTGCTTTGTTTGTATTACTTAGTTAGTTAATTTCTGGAGAGTTCTCTGTTTATTGAAACATTGTCTCTTTAAACCAGTTCTTTTGATAGTTTCATAATTGTGTTACGCTTACGGGGTAACAAATTTTAAGCAATTTCCCTACCCTCATGATAAAATAACTATGTATGTATGTGTAATTAAGATCAGTCAATACAAAACTAGCGTATATTTTTCAGTCTTAACGGTCTATACATAATTTAACCGTATTCATTTGAAACTAGAGGTCCCGCAGTAGTCGAAATTCGACTGTAATTAATTGGAATTGTAAGTTTGTACACTATTATGATTGTATTTTATACTTCTATAACCCCAAATTTCGCCAAGGCTATACTATAAAAAAATATTAATAAAGACAAACAATATTTAATCTATTCTCAATTTGACCACAAACGTCAAGAACAAAAGTTTGACAATAAATAGTATGCATGCGTGTGTGCGTCAAATACATGGTATGTAGTGTGTGAATTTTTTTCTTTATTGATTTAATGTATCTTTTACGCATTATTTAAAAAAAATATTAGCATCGTGCACTTCTTGTCTATATTCTCTATAAGTGTGGAAAATTTCATACTCCTCCGTCCGCGCAATTTACGTAAAAAGGGAGACAAAGTTTTTGCTTCACGTATTAATATATAGAATACACTAACAAGTGACGACGGCTCAATACTTGAATAGTCAGCGTAACGTTAAATCATAAGCGAGTACATTTTACTCTATCACGAACTGGCCCTGTTACACGTTTTCGAATCGCAGCGCTAACCGTTCACAATTAAATCGTATTTGCATTACACCGTATTGTATTTGTGAGCACTTTATTGTGATTAATGGTGGACAAAAAGATGGCGTTAGAGAGCTTACATTGCTTAGGCTTAATCTGTTTATAAAGAAAAATAACCTGGACTTTTTTTTTAATTGGGTCTCCAACACATATTTGGTGTTTAATTGAAATATAAATAAATTTGTACACGAATCCTACACACAATTAAAAGGATTTATTTTTTTCGTGTTAAATTTTAAACTAGAATCTGAACATTTCACTTTATGGATTTAATACGAGTATATTGTATCACTATTTTCCGTATTAATCAAATGTTTGCCACGAATAACTTCTCATCGTTTTACTAACAGTACTATGTATGTTTGTTTTGCAACCATTACTAGTTTCTTTAATATAACTAAAATAGTTAATCTAACTAATCGTGCAGGCAATAGACGATTTAAAAATCAAACAACTCTACATAATTATACGAATTCGTGCAGGAATGTTAAGAATCTATATATACATATACGGCACGGTGTAACGCATTGCCCTGGTTCCATAGTTCGTAGTAGAATTGAATTCTCGCGTGCATCAATTACAATATTCTGTATAATGTCCGCGCTTGGTTGCGCTTGCGACATGAACCGACGCCTCTGTGCCCGATTTACACAATTATAATAATAACTTCGTATTGTACGAAGGCATTTGGTATCCACCTCGTTTATAGGAAAAGGGTATCTGTGGTTGTGTTACAGCGTGTTTTTATAGCTTAATTCGAAGATGCTTAGAAACCAATTGCACTTAAATATTATATATGAAGATGGGTCTGTCTACGTACGGAATTTATTGCACTAGACAATTGAGTCCGTGACCCGTCTAGTGTTAAGTGGTTACGGGAATCCATAGACGTTGCCAGAATCTTATATGAATCGAGCCGTTATGGTTAATTACTCGAATCTACTGTATAGGGCTGTGCCAGCCTACAAACGAAAATCATTAGTGCTTCGCGGGGAAATATAATAAAAAGGATGACTATTTTAGAGAATGATGGTGCCGTTTAGTAATAGCTGCACAGAATGCTGTACGATCAAATATGTAGGTATATTGCTCGAATTTAAAGAAAAATTAGAGCTTGATTTTCATTCTACGATATAAAAGTCACTCGTGAAGATGTGTTTATTAGTAGTACATTTTTCCTTAATAAAATTCAAACTGCCTCAAGGATCTGAACTCCGCCATTGTCATCGAGTGCGATTTAATTATTATCCAATGCTTTCAATCGAAAACCCCGGTCATCGTTCACGTCGAACCCGAAAGGCTCGGCGAGTAAATTAGCAGACACAGCCCATTGAGTTTCTCGCCGGATCTTTTCAGTGGGTCGCGTTTCCGATCTGCGAAGCAAAGCTCATGCTAGGGTTCGTGTCAGCAACATCGTCAGGCTTGAGCCCCGTGAGCTCACCTACTAACCCCGGGACGCTGATATGGTCCACTAGACTATCAGCTTAGGTAGGAAAAAAAACAATCGGAAATACACTGAAAAGTGTCGATTCGTTGAATTTGGTTTTCCAATAATTAACGTAATTTTTAGTGCCAATACGATTTACTTAAATGTGAATTTTTGTAATGTGAATTTTTGTTAGCAACAACAGTCGACAATATTTAAATATGTAAAAATCAGTGGCGAATGTCAGTAAGAACAATTTAGATACTCACGCGGAATACCGAAAATCCAGTATTAAAATTGTACTTCAAAGAACATTGACACCCATCGAGTTATCCGGTTGGCACGTAGGTGGTAAGTTAAAATATAAAAAGTAATATAGCGGTACTAGTCAGAAATGGTTCGCTTATTTAAAAAATAATAATATTATAATAGTTATACTTGAGACCTTAGAACTTATATCTCGAGGTGGGTGGCGCATTTACGTCGTAGATGTCTATGGGCTCCAGTAACCACTTAACACCAAGTGGGCTGTAAGCTCGTCCACCCATCTGAGCAATAAAAAAAAAAAGCTCTCGGTTTACTTGGTGCTATGCCGAATTTAATGGAGAGATCACATACATAGAGTATAGACGCATTAGTTACTACGTGAATTCGGCTGGCCACTTTAAAATATCTGTTAAATTTTCGAACAGCAGTAGAAATTTGTTGATTTTGTAATAAAGGTACACATACCGTACACAGGATACAAAGTTATCAGTCAATTGTATAATCTGTCACTCTTTAATAAACACTGAAAAACTATAAAATTATAGAATTGAGATTTGGAAACAGATTTGATAACTGTCCCGTTGGGTCCGTATACTTTAGTCTACGCTAAACCTAACGTTGATAAATAAAGTGAGCTCATCAACGTGAATGTATTCAGTGTGATACGCGTTTTGTTTAAATCAGCAGAGTTTTCCCATGGGCTATTGTCGATGGTTCATCGTGGGTTTGCCTTCTTGGAAACAAGGCACTTCGTGATTTGGGAGATTTGGATTTGTATTCTTCTGTCATTTGTGTGTTGTCAAAGAATATTGATAGATGATTCAACTAAGCTTACAAATGTTACAAATTATCTACGACCGAGTCCTCTCGGTATAACGACGGTCCCAATGTTGTTGTTGTTCAGAACTTCTACGCGTCTAAGCTTTTCTTGAAATTCTCATTACCGCGATTCAGGTCTTTATCAGATTTGTTTCTATTCACAAGTACTGCTACATTGTGTTTTATGTATATGTCTTAATACTTAACGAGAAGATTAGGTCTGAGATTATTGTCTGGTAACATTTTAAACATTTTCGTTGTGCTATCAGCCCTAGCCGTCACTTCGTGTCATATTTACGGCAGGTTTATGGCTTTACAACATTCACATAGATTTACAAGAAAAGCTGGGACCGTGTAAAACTTATGTAACAAAGGGAAAACGCGGCAAAGACATTTTCGCATACAGCATAGTTTACGAGCCTGTTTAGGGTTGTCTCTTATTATTGAACTATTAGGTTGGTGACTTAGGAACATTGTTGACAGCGTTCATTTGATACGCCGCTAGGTATTCATTCATTTCGTTTACTTTGGATTTATAACAAGATTATCAAAGTTTTAAGTATAAGCATTTAAAAAAAACCATTTTGTTTTAAAACGTCAGCTTTTGTCACAGCGCTACACTTTTTATTAGCTTAAGTAGCTCGCAATAAGAGCTCACAACCCGCCTAATGAAGTGCTCCTATGATTCTAAAATTATGTCTTATGTCTAGATCAAGTTCTTAAAATACTGTAGCAGAATCGATTTCATATCGCATTTTGTTCGATTTTAAGCGAGTCGTAAACAAAATTAATACTGCTTATAAGGTTTAATCTCGCCTATTTCATTCTGTATTTACATTATATTCCGATGTTTCGAACACAGTTATTGTGGTGGTCAACAAGTCGTCCGTGACCACAAAAACTGTACAGTACAGTGGAAATAATAGAACAACAATAATATAAATAAGCAACGCTAGATTAAACTCCAAAAGTCTTGAAACGATGTCCCGTGCTGTAAGGAAGTCTGCATATAAGAAAACTATATTACACTAGTAACTCGCTCCGGCTTTACGCTGGTGCCTCAGCATATTGTACTGAATGTGACAAGATTATATCAAACCTATTTCCTTTACAAACAATAACATTGAAGTACTTTGCCCCTTAAACAATATTACTTATGCGCATGATGTCTTTTTAACGTGTAATTTTTCAGATCATCGCACTGTCTTTGTCTATAAATATATAAATATATTCTTACCGAACGTGATCATCTTTAGGATGGTAAAACTATTCTAACAATAAAATGGTTATTGCGTAATAAACATCAGCTAGAAGCATGCAACTATTTTTCTAAGGTTTCCGTAAAAAGGTTAAGGTAAATTTTCCTTCTTCAAACGAGGCTTGTGGAGAGTATTAAGGCTCGGCTCTGCCCCTGGCATTGCTGAAGTCCATGGGCGACGGTAACCACTCACCATCAGGTGGGCCGTATGACCGTCTGCCTACAAAGGCAATAAAAAAAAAAAGAAGGTGACAACCTTAGCGGCTTTAGAAGACAATATTGCGGTTTTCACACGACGATAAACCGCCAACAGTTGGAAAACGTGTGCATGATGCATTGACAGTTTACTCATTAACGCGAATAGTTTTGTTTAGGTACTCGTTATGTTTTGTATTTCACGAATACATACGCGATAACGTTTACACATTACGATCGTTAAGTAGTCGAGGAAGCGATTAAATAAATTATTATTAAAACACGACGTGATTATTATGACAATCTTACACGCCAAACATAGAATACAACCTATGTTTGGTTTTGTGTTCTTAGTTTTTTTGAAGTGAAAACTTCTTTAGAATCGTTGTGATTTCAAACCGGATGCAACGGAAAAACGACAGGTAAGAGACACAAATACAAAAATGTGTAGGATGAAGCCAGCAAAGAATGAGACAGAAATATACATACTATTTAATACAGCGCCATCTGTGAGATTTTTTAATACTAACGTGTGTATGAAAGCTCTTGTAGTGAATTTTAATTTAGGATTATACGTGAAATTAAAATATCAATTCACAGAGGGCGCTACCTTACAATTATTTACTAATGACAAAATTTTACATATACTTAAGACGTTTAGGATAATTGTATTTTAATTTTGGAAGGTTTTACTTCTACCACGTGTGAATTGCACACATTTTGTTTTTTTTTATTGCTTGGATGGGAGGTGATCTTAAGTGGTTACCGGAGCCCATGGACATCTACAATGTAAATGCCGCCACCCACCTCGAGACATGATTTGTAAGGACTTACTTTTAACAGTACAACGGCTGCGCCGCCCTTCAAATCAAAATTACTGCTTCACGACAGAAATAGACAGGGTGGTGGTACCTACCCATGCCGACTCATAAGACGTCTCATCACCAGTCAAAGTTCTATGTGTTGTTAAATGGTTAGATATCCTATGCTATCCTTTCGTTTATTTCGCAACGCTACACGCATCCCACACATGTGGGCCACACGACATTACAGCATTTCCTGTGATTGTGCCGAGCTATAGTGCGGAGAGAGTGCGTTGCGTATATACACTATACTAACCCGCCATGCGTATCATGAAAGTATTTTCCTAATAATATTTTTGGTATTTAGAAAGTAAATGTGTCAGTACTTATTAATGCTGCGCTTATATTATTAATTTTATTGCTTACATGGGTGGACGAGCTCACAGCCCACCTGGTGTTAAGTGGTTACTGGAGCCCATAGACATCTACAACGTAAATGCGCCTCCCACCTTGAGATATAAGTTATAAGGTCTCAAGTACAGTTACAACGGCTGCCCCACCCTTCAAATCGAAACGCATTACTGCTTCACGGCAGAAATAGATGGGGTGGTGGTACCTACCCGTGCGGACTCACAAGAGGTCCTACCACCAGTAATTACGCAAATTATAATTTTGCGGGTTTGATTTTTATTACACGATGTTATTCCTTCACCGTGGAAGTCAATCGTGAACATTTCTTGAGTACGTATTTCATTAGAAAATTTTGTACTCGCCTGGGATTCGAATACAGGTGCATAGCTTTAGTACGAATGCACCGGACGTCTTATTCTTTAGGCCACGAAGACTTGTGATGTGATGTGAGCTTCCGATCTATTCACATGAATTCAGAGGACATTGAAATATATGCTTAAATATATTTGAATTAAAGCTACTGGTAGGGCATATTAGAGGCTCGCTTGTGTATATCCCCCTGCCTTGCTTATTTCTGTCACATTATGGTTGAGTAGGATAGAAAATGCAATTAGAACTCTAATCTCACGTTCAACCAGGAACCATTTAGTACCAGGGAAGCCGTGAGCACGTTCATCCATTTAGCGTATTAAATATAGTTAACTCACTTAAATTCGGCATTCAACCGTAAATCAAACATTAACTAAGTTTTAATTCACTGTATTGAAAGTATAGTACGTAGCTCTTTCTTCTGATGTAGGTATTTTCTTCGACTTTTATGAAGTATTACTGGTGGGCCAAAGGTTTTGCAAGTTTCACCAGGACGGGTTGACGAGCAAGGAGTCAGGCAGTAGGGTAGGTATTCTCAAGTCGTGTAAGTGATGAAAAATAATAATCACCGATAGCCTTAAAATTGTTTTAAAATTTTCGCAATTATGTTACTGGTGGTAGGACCTCTTGTGAGTCCGCACAGGTAGGTACCACCACCCCGCCTATTTCTGCCGTGAAGCAAAAATGCGTTTCGGTTTGAAGGGTGGGGCAGCCGTTGTAACTATACTGAGAGACCTTAGAACTTATATCTCAAGGTGTTTAGCGCATTTACGTTGTAGATGTCTATGGGCTCCAGTAACCACTTAACATCAGGCGGGCTGTGAGCTCTTCCATCCATCGAAGCAATAAAAAAAAAAACAATATTTAACATATTACGAAAGCTGAATAAAAATAAATTGTAAAATTCAGAAGCTTCTACAAATACGTATCTATAATTACGCTAAACTTTTAACTCGTAAAACTTTATGGTTCTACACGATCGATAATTGAGCCCAAAGAACAAGTAGCTGCCACCAATTGTCTCGATTACCTAATTGACACTATAAAAATAAAAACGATATATAAAAATCTCAGCTAACACTATTCTGTGAACCATTATAGCTACGCAAAATTTCAGTTCAGATGACATTGATCTGATTTAGCAAATTTATTTTTCGATTACTATTAATCGACTTCAACCATACAGTAAGCTTTCAATTCGATTTTTACATTTTAGTCATTGGTTCGGGTCTGTTTTATTTGTTTTATTTCATTTGGGTTTTATTTCATTTGGGTGAACACTATACACCATAGTATTCAACTATAGAATTTCGAAAATTTGTTACTGGAAACCATAGACATCATAACGTCGTCACCCACCTTGAGACGTGAGCTTAAAATCTCAATTCTTTATGGACAGTCCCAACCTTGAGAAATTGTCTTAATTCAGACTCAAATTATTGGATTTATGTCTTATTTTCGCTATTCATACTCGCAAATCAACATATATTATTATGAGTATGTTGTAAAAGTATTTGAAGATATGAGTGGAGGAAGGGGTTAAGTAGCCTTTTTAAGATTTTTTTAGTTTTTACATTGAATAAAGGTGTTATGTGCCCATAAACCATATTAGACCTTAAAATCGCATGTGATGAAGGAGCTATGTACGAAGAAAAAATATTATCACTTTGAATGAAAGTGACATGAGAACTTAGGGTATTCTTTAAAAAAATATAACGACTTTGACTCTTGTAAATGTCAGGAAATACTAAAAATCGTCATGCGATACGTTCGTAACATTAACGCGAAATTCTTCTTGAAGCTATTTCAATATACATATATCGAAATTGCGCAAAGATACGTAATAACCCCTTAATGGATTATTCGAATACAGACCCACACTTTCGCGTCAGCCCGACTAAGCTAATGAACCGTGAAGCATTTGTAACTTGAGATTAACTTACCGTTAATCAGGGCTACCGAGTTGGCGCGGGAAAATAATCGTTTTGTACACACACGGGAGACGTTATGATAGTTCTAACAAAAACGACTTAGAGTGGTCTATGTAACATTATGTGAAATATTGCTACTATTACCTACAGAAAATACTTGAAATTAGCACATTGTTTGAAGGTATGAAAAATATTAATGGCTTAGTAAATAACGTAGCTTTTGAATAGATAAACCGGCTTACGTGTTTTGAATTGAATATCAAGTAACGCTTAGATATGAATACATATGTTTTCATTTAAGTTCTTTGCTTTTCCAAAATAATACTAACAGTATTATTATCCTTTTTTTTAATTCGTTCTCATGAGCACTACATGCGTCTATGTTAGAATACGAAAATTAATGTGCAATCAAAGTCAATTATTTAATAAAAAAGAAAGGTGACATTGTTTATGTGAACGTCAAAACGTCAATGTCATTATGACAACCGCCATATAGCCGCCATTCGTAAATCCGGTTGCCGCGTAATCTAGACACATTTAGAAAAATAATTATCTGACAACCCACACGCATTTAATTACAAAGCAAAAGTGTTGCGACAAATTCATTAACCGAACAGAACACGTCCCAATGAATATATTTATTAGTACGGAGCAAGCGATGAGTTATGAGACAGCTCTGTGAATAAAATTTAGAATCTTAATTACCTTACTGGTGACACTGCGAGAGATATGACTCTGTATAAATTAAAAATGAGAGATTGTAAAACGCGCGATCGCGTGGGCTTTGAAATAGATGCAGTTCATTGGGCATGCAAGTTTTTAATGTTGTTTGAATTGTCTATGGCACAGATGTGCGAGTAAATCAGTAAAGACGAGAGATTAAGAAGTAGCTAACGTGGGAATGTTAGATAATGTCGTTCTTATTACAATTACGAATGGTAGGTAAAAAAATCTTAATCTACTCATACAGATGCGAAGTTAATCATCCTTGATTGGTGTTTCGAAAATTCATGAAGTATTTTAAATTCTGTTGGTAACTATGTGGCTACCACCGGCCTATTTTACATGCCGTCTCACAGCTGTTCGGTTTGTGATGTCACCACGCTTCGATAACCAAAGTCCTTTTCAAAATCGCTAAACATGGCTACCACCGGCTGACTTTTGGCGCGCACTGCGGTACACTAAGTTTGGTGTAGCCGGTGTGGTGGAACTCGATGGGGTTTAGTCGGTAGTCGGTTTTGCGGGGCGAGTTCCTCACGTGCGTTTTTCAAGACGTAGTCTCCTGCGAAGAACTTGCGGAGGTGGAGGACCTTAGCTCCCCTCGTCTCCCTCTTCCTCTCGGGAGGCGCCGGAGCCCGATATTACCCGGTCCGTTTCCCCCTCGACCGGGCATCCGTAAAAGGATTCACCAGAGTTAAAAAAAAATGCTGCGCTTACCATTCAACATTAGAGGTGACGTGAAGTGGTTTCCCCTTTTAAAGTGACAAATAAACATGGAAAATAAACCTAACAACGCAATTGTCACCGATCTGAACTTATAAATTTGAATCACGCCAAATAAAAAAAAGATTTGAAGTTATGATGTTTGTTAAGAAATTGAAAGTTTATATGAGAAACGTTTTCCTTTTATTCGTGACGTTTTCTGTCAAAGAGAAGACCTTTTGACATATAATGCTCATGCGCCTCCATATTTAGGTACTAGCAGTAACTAGCAGCAATGGAAGGATGACAAATAACCGCCAGCCACGAGTACAGAAGGTAAATAAATGAAAAGTCATGGTTTGAATATTGGATTGAATAAGTCCGTTAATAACAACTTATTGAGCCGATATATTAAAAATAAATAAATATCAAAGACGTAACAATAAAATATATCTATTAATTCCATTTGAACAAAAAGTATAATGATATGCAAATGATCTTGTTGAGGTTATTAAATATCAAATTACGCATAATAACCGATTTGAAGTAATAAAATATATAAAAAATTTACAGCCTATCAAATTTACACGATAAAAAATATAACTACCGTATATATAAACATGATTTACTGTATTCAATTAAATTTTACTTAACTGTAGTCACATGTATCTTATCTTAAGTAAGAATTGTTAAAACGGGAAGACATATGTACATACGGCCCATTGTAGGTAAATTGTTACGGGACCTCAAAATAACGTGATTATAGTAATGACAATTTTTTTTAAGGCGTTTATCCAAATGCATTAGGTTTCCACGCCTAGCGAGCTTTCGGAGTATGTTGTTCTTGACAGTCCGCAGCTGTTGGAAGCAGACTGCTGGCCCAAGTTGTTTTAGGGCCTCACAATGACATTTTTGGTCACCTATCTTAAGACATGAACTTAAAGTCGCAATTCCATTAACTACTAGTAATCAATGATTATTGTGTTTATTATTTACATCTACAATATTCTTATTGACTGAAATAGATCCCGACACCAAACCTCGAAACTCTAGTTGCTGTTACTACATTCCCATAGCTCATGTTACTCCCTTAAATAAAAAAAAAAAATAAGTAGTGGTATCTTCTTCCCTTTGATTATGTTCATCCCAAGGTCTTACATCTACACCCCTAATTTTACTAGTTACTGTTGAATGAATACTACCATCCGATTTATTTTGGCCACGGAGCATTTGTGCTGGGCAAGAAAAGATAAGCATCGATTTCAAATTAGGTGGGTGTTTTATTTAGCAAAACCTTATAATACCAATTTTAAAGTGGACAAAATACAATATATTCGACACTTTATTAAATAAAATTACTGTTTATGTGATATTTTTATCATGCACTTAAATGACATTCTCGCGATTCGAGCGCTTTTATTTTCCTTTTTTTATGTCTTACTGATCTTTCTTTACTTAGGTCTTGAATTAATTGGATTTGATAATTCCGGATGATGTGTACGTTGAAATCCTACTAACTCAGAAATCTCTTGAATTCTGACCATAAAGTTGGCGAATATGTTATAGTAAGACTAATGTTACTCAATATTAATACAAACTAAAGAAGTTATGATTTTACCGCTCATTTTCTTTTTCTTAGACAGCTGAACGACCTCACAGCTCAACTGGTGTTAAATGGTACTGAAGCCTATAGAAATGAACATCAACACAATGTTAATACCACCCACCTTGAGAGTTGAGTGAGAGTTAATAGTAAATCTCAATGCTATAGTAAAACGGCTGCCCCACTTTTCAAACAGGAATGTATTACTGCTTGTCGGCAAAAAAAAAATTGGTTAAACAATGACCAGGGTATTGACCTAAATCATCTTTTGAAATGTGCGACTTGGCTCTGGGAGCTATATTTATTTCTCTAATGTAATTTCTTTTCTCGGTTCCTATTGCTTACTTATTTATTTATTTATTTAATAAGTTGCACCAACAAAGTGATCATCAATACAAAACATTGACAAATTGACAAAAGTTCATGGCAGATGTCACCTCAATTATAGGTGCAATCGACATTGCATTAACATCAAAAATAAAAATAAAATATACAGCTAAGAATTGGATTTTATTATTACTTATTACGATTACTATGTTGACAGTAAGATATTTTTCTTTTACAAACATTATAAATGCGTTCCATTATAAATAGGAGTAGCTATATTGTTCGACTGGTAATAAGGCGACGGAGATCTTAAATTTTGCATTTGGCTTCTTAGCTACATAGAGCAGCTTTAACACAGAAAATCAAATCTTTATATCACCCCACTACATTTTAAATTAACAAGGATATTTAGCAAATAATTGAGTGAATGTATTATGAGTTATATTAAGAATTATGAATTAAAGTTCAAAGTTCAACTATATACCTATGCAATATGAAATATTTATGGAAATTATATGGAATGGTATGGAATGGAATCCTGGAAAAATTAGACGCCTCTCAGGTCAATATTTTCAATTGTACAACAACGGCATTTATGGCTACGATATCTATCCGCTTTTAATATCAGAAACATCGAGAACTTCTTTCATACATCTCAGATATAAGTCTAAAAGTACTCCCGAAGCTCTCCAATAAATTAGGCCACACTAGTTTAAATTATCATTTCAAACATATAAAGTTTAGATTACTTTATACCGACAAAAACGACATTCAAAAGAGTAATAAAAATATAACGTGCAATTGAATGTCGAAATAGCATCTGAATGGATAATTATTTAAATGTGATCAATTAAAACGTTCATATATCAGGTACCAGGTGCGCCTGGCGTTCATGGAAACTTGAATGACTCGTATCGGTCACGGGGTGCTGATACATACGTTTTCTTGATTTCTGTGCGCTAATAAATAAATACATTTATCTGTTTAACCAATATCTATCTATATAATGGAATGTTTGACTAATTTCAAGATGTCCGATTAACATGAAAATTTGCATAGGTATGATGGATCAATGACAATACATTAGTTTTATTGCTTTGCTCTACAAATGTAATTAAGATTAAATGGTTAAAAAAAACTAACCACGATTCCGTTGGTTACTTATGTTTCTAGTAAACTTATTTTAATTTCGATCGTTAGGATCGATTGGTCTAGGTGCTTAATGATCGTTGGAAGAGTGACCCAGCTGGCGATGTATTGCGTTCCGACCCGGCAGGCTGTTCCGAGATACCCATCGGGGTATCTCGGAACATCGCCCGGGCAGCCTAGTAGGGCCGCCGTACTGCGGAGACCCGCGTCGCTGGTCGTCGACTAGCGAGTCTGGTTATTGTGTTGACAGCGGGAACCCCCTACTCTGACCGGATTCTAACCCCGAACAGAAATCGGACGTCGGATTTAAGAGCGCAGGGGAGTCCCTAATACCTCGCGCGCACCCTAGGCGCGGGCACCTCGTAGGAGGTTGGGTCCCCGGCCCGAAAAAAAAGGTGCTTAATGATCCTGACTCTTGTACATCAAGTACATACCGCTGTCTTTGACTATTTCTGCTACGAAACAATCTTGCCTTTTGGTTTGAAGAGTGGGAGAGCCATTTACAGTACAGTTAAGACTTCAGTGGGTGGCGACATTCACATAGCGATAGGGTTCTGGTAACATCTTTACAATACTCAGCCTGCGAACTCTTTTACCCGGCTAAACAACAAATAAAAAATATATATTAAACGTCTTTCGGAACCTCCTGATCCACTCTCGTTGCTTTTAGGCATTCCAAGTACCGGTCATCGTTCTCGTCGAACCCGTCGAATGGGACGAAGTGTTCGTCATGAAAATTAACTCACAGACACAACCCACTGAGTTTCTTGCCGGATCTTCTCAGTGGGCTAGGGCTACCAAAGTCCTGAGGCACATAGCATAGCCTCTCGAGCTTGCTATCAATGGGTAGGCAATAAAAGGATCAATTACAGCTGGATTGTTCCTAGTTATGACTTGATTTATTTTCATATTTCTCCTTCTATTCTTCATATTCTTCTTACACCTTAATCATGCAACATGCCCTTGACGTAACAACTACCACTACTAAAAGTAATAGTAGTTTATTCGTTATATACTTCATGATTGCTGCTAGCAAAAATCGTTTCTCATCTATCGTTTGAATCCTTTGCGGAATTTTGTAAACAAATGTATAGAGCTTGAACTATGAATAATACTCATTATTTTAGTTTTAAATCTTCTGAAAACGTACTAATTTTTAACTAATGCCATGAGATACTTCATATATCAAGGTTCGTGCTGGTCTTGATCATAGACAAGGCTAGTTACTTAAGAACAACGTCAATAACGCAATAGGTCAGCATAAATAGACTGAATGAATAAGTTTTTGTTAGCTTTTGTTTTTCATGACTCGAATAAAACCTGCAATGCGCTTTCCGTGGAACATCCATTATGTATAGGGGCATTATTATTATAACTACGCTCTGTGAGTAACCGTAGACACGAAACCTAGACAACAGTTTGATGCCTAAAATTTACGTAAAGACTATTGTTAAGTAAAATTTTGGCAGAGAACTAAGAAACAGTTTCTATCATATTCAATCATTCATTCATTCAATTCATTTAATCAACTTGACGCACAAGAATACAGTGGGAGACTTAATGCCTAAGGAGCTCTCTGCCAGTCAATCAAGGGTGGTGTAGAAGGTCCTGAGATATGTGCATTGTATCCTGCATATGTATCCATATGCACCTTAAATTTTAAAGCTTCAATTCTCCAATTCATTTATTTTTAAGCTCAAATCTCGGGTCTGAAGCAAGACAATAGAGCTCAAATTGCTAGGGGATCTGGTAATCCAATAACTTTATGTAGTCCTGAAGCTCGTCTATACTTGAATTTATATCAAGAAAAACATGTAGTTCCTAATAAAAAATAGATTTAGACCTCTAGTAATACATATATTATACAAATACCAAAACTAAAGAACAAGGTTTGAAGAAATAATAATATTTTGTTCTAGATTAACGAAATTTAAAGATGATGCATCATTTTATAAAGTATTTTTTTATTATATTAAAATTCTAAATTAGAAAATCTGAGCATCATAGAGAAGCTATTGCAAGTAAAGTTCGTAGGTAAAATAGGTTAAAATGAAGGAAGAATTGAGTCTGAATTTACCGACATAAGTGCGACTAATACCTAAATGAAATGGGTTGCCACAATTTACCTCAGTGAAAAATAATTAAAATGCAGTTAAGAACATATCGTAAGGTACCAAAAAGAATTATTTAATCGACAGGGACGTCCGACTAGACGAAACAAGACTAAACTGGGAATCGAAACAGTTGAAATATTTTTACTAAATTGAGGTATTTAATACAAGTATTTCTATAGGTATTTATTGAAAAAATTACATAAGGTTGACATTGAAAAAATACAAAATGCGGTGCACAAAACAAAGTAAATGGTGTTCATTTTTTACTTTGAAATTTAATTGTGTTAATGTTCAGAAAGAAACACGCATGCCTTTGAGCTTGTAACATATAATTTTATTTTGTTATGCAATTCATTGATTGAAGGTAATTTTAGCAAATTCAGCTTTATCGACACTCGTAAAAAACCAAGCCCGTACGAAGCGATAAACCAATGAAAGCCCTACGATTGCGCAAGTTGTGATTTCAGCGCTCTGACCGCAATAGCTAGAGTAGCGGGCGGATGCGAATAAAGGGGTAAATAAATCGACATAATAAGCCTCTAGTGGACTTCTTGAAGTAATCAAATGGAAATAGATTATTTTGTGATCAGCTATATACTCAAGCGAACTTTAACAAGGTAATTTTAAGATTTTAAAAGTCACAAGCCATAACCATAATATGTTTTTTTTTATTGTAATACTATGACGTTTTCTAAATGTCAATCTTATCTAGCATCAAACACGCAGTAATTGTTAGCTCGAAGTTGTTGTTGGAGCTACCGTGTTCTTAAAGATTTGACAACGTGACACTACACAAACACCGTACCATCAGTTGGATCCCGATCAATCATTCCATTCACTACATAATTAATACCTCGCCTTTAACCGAATCACCACCCTCACGGCAATTTGTCCGCTATGCCGTGAATAGAGCTCGTATCAGCCCATCACAGGTATAGGGGTCCGGAAAAATCAATATTTTTCTGCCCCACCCGCGAACACGCATGCGTGGTGGTATAACTGGTGGTATTGGTACCGCCCTGGGGTAGCCGAGGCGAGTGGTGCTGACCCAGGTTTCACTCCTGTGGTACCAGTCGAGTAGGCAACACAGCCGACATGTTAAGCTCCGTGGGGTTCTTTGGACCCTGGCGGTTCAGGCCACCTTGTAAGTATTCTGTTTCTATAAGTTTTTACATAATGGGTATTGATGGGTTACCTAACTACTACGTCACCCTAACATTTGGTCGTCAAGGACCGCTGGCACTGCCATCGTCATAAAATGTTTAAATTATAAATATGTTAAGCTCATTTTAAATTTATAATTCAACGTTTATAATGAAACTTATGTATCGTTTTCAGAATTCGAAAAGGCAGTTGCATTGGACGAACGGTAAGATTTGATTCGGTTAAAATTCACAAATTCGATATTAATAAACAAATACCTTTTATAGTGTTTTGTCGTTGTTTTTTCACTGAGATTTAAATACATGCATATAAATTCACAGGATTTTAAGATACGGCTTTGTATGTCGTGAATTTTATTTAAAATTTTTGTTTTATTTTATTTTTGTTTCGAGGGTTGTGTAAGGTGTATGTTAAAACTTATTCAAATGTGCACTACAAGTTACATGTAAATTTTAGTCAAAATTAATAAAATGCTTAAAAATACGCACGTAAAGTTTTTTGCTTCACAAATTTGGGCTTTCAACGTAATATAATGATCAATTGTTACCAGCAAGCTCTCTATATAGACGATCGACTGGAAGAGGTCAATTTAAGGGATAAGGAACAAAATGTCACGCTATTTTTTTTTAAGTATTTAAGTATTTTATATACCTTTAGATTCTTTATCTTTGATCTTCAATAAAGTGCTTTCTATTCGACTCACTGAATTAGTACGAGTAATTGTACAATTTATATCAAGTAGTACTGAACTATGCAAAAAAACGGAATCAAGAAATGTTACAAGGAATTGATTTATTCTCTTTTCATTTTTTATGTCAACCAACTGATTAGGTAAACTTCAATTTCAAAAAAAGAAAACCATTGATAATCAAATGATTGATATACAACTACTGCTTCTACAAAAGGTTTTTTACGTAAAACTGCATAATTATATTTGTCTAGAGTACGTTCTATATCGAAAATTATACGCGACTCCACCCCACTTGAGCGCCCTTTGGAAGGGTTGCGCCCTTTTACTGCGAAATGTCATGTCACGTCTATGAACTGAGACTTTCTCATGGCATTTAAATTCAGGTACTTTAATACAGCCAGTTTGGTCAATGTGTAATATTTCTGAATCTTTATACAGCTAATGATTCATATTAATTTTCAACTAGATCAGAATATGAACGCAGTCAATGTCGTATCGTATTATTAAATAAAAACTACATATAACACTAACTGGCTGAGAGCTTGTTAGCATATTACATGAACACTTGTAACTTTCATAAAAAAAATTAAGTTCGTAATGGTAAGAATTCCAAAAACGTACGACTTTTCACAAAATTGACCTAGATTTTACGGCTTATCCACGAATATGATTGGAAGTAAACTTGTATTTAAAATGTAAGCAGCTCTTATACATATTTATATTACATACCTGGTGATTTCAAAATCGGTAATGGCACTATTTTTAGAAACGCTATCATTACTAAGCAAGCGTCTAGAAAATTCGTATCTGACAGAACTGTAAAAGTATTTTGGACATTCAATAGAAATAGGACTAAATCAATTTTTGATGCTTAGTGACTACAAAGTATAGCCGTTTTGTGGGTATCTTCCGGCGAAGCAGTTACAGATGACGTCATTTGGGGGCAATACAGATGAACGCGCTAGCCATTAATTAAATGACGTGCTTCGTTATCGCTGTTGTAGGAATGATTCCATGTTTATTAAGTGATTCAAAATTTATCTTATAAACAATACAGAAAATAATGTAATTGACCGATCCTTTTAATTTAACTATCGGTCCTTTTTATTGCTAAAGGTGAACGAACTCAGGCCCACCTGATGTTCCACCCTTCGACACGTAACGACTGACTGCTCCGTGGTAGATTTAGTAAAGATAGGCAAGCTTACTATGCGCTTCACCACCACTAAGTATATTTAGTTTATGTTTTTTGGTGTCCGTTTTTTGTTATTTTCTTACGTAACACTAAAAACTAGAATCTAGCCTAGCGGATAAGTCCGTTGATAGATCAGGCCATATAAGGCCGTATTCAACAGATTTGCAAGTTATTTCGGAAATAAAATATCGCTTTTATTATCAACGGTCCACCCACGTTGAATCTTACATACGAGTCTCATAATCAGTCAAATCTTTATTGTGTATAAATTTTAAAATAGTTTAAATGCATCGATTATTTTAGAAATGAATCAAACATTTTTGGGAATATAATAAAAGCAATTAAATTCAATTTCTAAAGAACACGATTCGCTAAATAACTCAAATAAAATAAAACGGATAAATTGTATAATCGTTATTGGTCTTTTGCTAACCTGCTAATTTAGTGCTTGCTAATTTAGAAATCTATTTGTTGAGGATATCTTGATTTAGTCAAGGATTGTAGGAAATTTCGGACACATCTACCTCCCACGACCCAACGTAGTTCGTCTGGTTTACTCGTCGACTATATTCTTATCCGGTAGGTACCAAAAAGTTCTAAGTAAGATACGTATCTAACCCAACATTTGTTTACTGTTGGTAGGACCTTTTGTGAGTCCGCACGGGTAGGTACCACAGCCCTGCCTATTTCTGCCGTGAAGCAGTAATGCGTTTCGGTTTGAAGAGTGGAGCCGCAATTGTAACTATACTATAAGACCTTAGAACTCATATTTGAAGGAGAGGGGCGGCATTTATGTTATAGATGTCTATGGGCTCCAGTAACCACTTAAAACCAGGTGGGCTGTGAGCTCATCCACCTAATTACGAAATAAAAAAAGATACATAACACGGTAGAGGAATAAGGGCGTGTAATAATAAGGTAGCCCGGTTTTGCTTAAATTATGATGATAAGTAAGCAGCGACTTGACTAGGCCCTTCGAACTGTTTATGTCCATTAGCGATGATGACTACTTACAATGATACGAGCCTTATACTCGTTTGCTTATAACGACAAAAAACATCTGCCAAATTACGCCACTTACATTCAACTCAGGTTTGATGCGTAGGACAACCGGGATATAATGCAACAGTTCTGCCTTATGTTGCTACGGGCTACGATTACAACTTAACATCAGGTAGGCCATGAACTCTTCTATAAAAGTCAATCTTTTTTTATTTCTTAGATGGGTGGACGAGCTCACAGCTCACCTGGTGTTAAGTGGTTACTGGAGCCCATAGACATCTACAACGTAAATGCGCCACCCACCTTGAGACATAAGTTCTAAGGTCTCAAGTATAGTTACAACGGCTGCCGCACCCTTCAAACCGAAACGCATTACTGCTTCACGGCAGAAATAGGCAGGGTAGTGATACCTATCCGCGCGGACTCACAAGAGATCCTACCACCAGTAATTACGCAAATTATAATTGTTGCGGGTTTGATTTTTATTTACACTATGCTGTTTCTTCACCGTGGAAATCAATTGTGAACATTTGTTGAGTACGTGTTTCATTAGAAAAATTGGTACCCGCCTGAGATTCAAACACCGATGCATCGCTCAACATGAATGCACCGGAAGTCTTATCCTTTAGGCCACGACGACTTCTAAAATGATAGCAATAAAAAACTAATTAAGTCTTGTATGTTTCAAAGTACTTTTGTAATTGACTAATGAATGAAAATGAATGTACCTAACAAACATAAAGGTGTCGCCAATATAATACATATTATATTTTCGGGATGTATTCGACACGTCGACTGCATAATATTAGTAAATCCTTTTTTATTGCTTAGACGAACGAGCTCACCTTCCATCTGATGTTTAGTCTCACAATACGTCCTACAAAGAGTCCATCACAAGTTTGACCCAACAAACAATAAACGTTACAATAGCAATTACAATCTTCGGCTGACTGACAAGATAAGCCTGATATTACAATGTATTATTACTGTATTATTATTCTGAATTCGTGTATAGGCAGCGTATAATTAAAATTACAACGTCATAAATCAATGTCCATTTTGTTTTGTCACCTAATATTGTTCGCCGTTTAGTAATATTAAAATTTAATACTTGGCCCAGATATGTCAAATGAGACCGAATTAAGCTGAACTGCCGATGCGGTGTCAGTAAATCAATGTTACATCATAAAAACTTTACGAACCATTTATTTAATTACACTAAAAAGAATCGTGGTTCGGAATTGCTACTTAATTCGGTTTGTAAAAGGCGCGTCGGCTTAAAATTGGCTATATTTTAACATAAGATTCTGAAATAGAAATGGGTATTTCGGATTTTTTTATTACTCACGTGGAGGACCAGTCATTCATTTGTTATCAAGAAGCTACAAAAGATCTCGAGTGCTCTGAAGAATTGTTCGAGATTATCCATCTCATCTATTATCATCACTCTTCCCGCCACCGAAGTAAGGTGTGGCGGGTAGTCATCATAGAAGACAAGGTATTTGACGATGCCTGAAATTTTCAAGATAAGCTTATATAATAAGTTCCAAACAACAACATTCGGGCCGTCGGCTTACCGAGCAATTTCGTCCGCTCGGTGTAATATTTTCGGAGGCGGGTAGGGAGGACTCAGCCTCAGCTATAGGCAACGACTTGGTTACGCCCCTGGCATTGACATCGTTCATGAACGACAGTAATCACGCACCATCAGGTAGCTCGTATAGTCGTCTATCTACAAAAGGCAAAAAAAGACAGTAAAAAACCTTTCAGACCACAACGTGAATGTCCCAAGCTACATGAAACGTGAGGTCGAAAACGGAGCGAATGTGTGTGCGTTGGTGTGTATGTTGTGTATGTGTTGTACTTTTATGTAGATTCACAATATGCATTACCACCAATAAAATTATATAGTACTGTATAATACTCTACGAGTGTTTCTGTCCATTATTAATAAATTTCTTAGAAAAGATGGAGTTCTGTTGTTCTAGGCCACAAAGCCGATCCGTTCGCGCCAAAAATTCCTATTACATTACGCAGCTTATCAAGAATTCCTTTGCCAAAAAAGAAAATAATATGCCAATCTGTTACTTTATGGTAGCGTCCAAGAATGGCAAACTAACTGTGCCCGCAGTTTTGCTTGCGTTAAATTTGGATTTCTAAAGTAAAGAAACAATCATTGGTCGAGCATTAAAAGAATCTCGACCCCATCAAGTCACCCCGCGACCTTCACTGGAGGGAAGCCGCCTCTTACAGAGGCACAATTTGACTTACAATGTTTTCTTTGTAATTTAAATAATCGCAAAGATTTTTATTTCGAGCCATATTCCAGAACAAAATCAATTTTAAAGGTTTTAATTTAAAAAAAAAACACAATGCGCAGTCAACAAAATCAGAACGACATCTTAAGCACTATTGTTTTTGCGTTATATTTTAAGGCCAGTGTCGCCATGTTAACTGTTGTATTGTAATTAATTAAGAAATAAAACTGAGATCGCGTGACGATTAGATTAGGCCCTCCAACGTTTCTCACTTTTACATAATCCTTGACATGAATCGAAAATGCTTAGTTGCTTAGTGAAATTCTGTCATGTTTCATTGTGACTTAGTTCTAAAACTGTAAAGCAGGGGTCACTAATTAGTTTCGTTCGGGGTCCGTTTTTTTTTATTGTTTAGATGGGTGAACGAGCTCACAGCCCGCCTGGTGTTAAGTGGTTACTGGAGCCCATAGACATCTACAACGTAAATGCGCCACCTACCTTGAGATATGAGTTCTAATGTCTCAAGTATAGTTACAACGGCTGCCCCACCCTTCAAACCGAAACGCAGTACTGCTTCACGGCAGAAATAGGCAGGGTGGTGGTAGCTACCCGTGCGGACTCACAAGAGGTCCTACCACCAGTAAAAAAAATTATGACCGTTTTAAAAAATGAAAAACCACTGCGGTCCGAACAACATTTTGTAGAAAAAACTTATTAAATAAATTTAATTACGGATATAACAGTTATTTTTTTACATATCAACGAGAAAAATGCCAATGTTACGGACCATCTGTTTGAAGTTTGGACTAATTTTGGTGCAAGGTAATTTTCTTTTTATTGCTTAGGTGGATGGACGAGCTCACAGCCCACCTGTTGTTAAGTGGTTACTGGAGCCCATAGACATCTATAACGTGCGTCACCCACCTTGAGATACATATAAGTGCTAAGATCTAGTTACGTATAGTATAGTTAGTTGCCCCACCTTTCAAACCAAAACGTATTACTGCTTCACGGTAAAAATAGGCAGGGTGATCCCGTGCGGACTCACAAGAGGTCCTACCACCAGGAACTGACAAATTGACATTAAATCCTGGATATGTTTATCAGTAAGTCGAGATCGACTTCGCACTTCTATACTGCGACGATCAATGCTCTTGTAATCCGGGAACTTTTTCCCGCCTGTTAGCTCGTAAATTCGCCTGTTATCAACTTGAGGTCAATAAAGATAATGCGGTGAATACATTTTTATTAAATAACGTTTGTATGTACTACTGCATCTGTAGTGCAAGTTGCAGTATTCTCGCGATCCGCACAAAATCGGTCGACCGTCTGGATGCGGATCGCGGTCCGCCATTTAACGATCCCTGATATAAAGTATTCGAAATGTCGCAGTAGATGTGTAATAGCAAAATTATAAAAAAATACGTTAAACCGTAAAAATTCTTTTAATTATGTCGACGTCTCGCGAAAACCGAAAATAATCTCAGTTTATGCATCTCTAGTAAGCAGAGTGAGGGCCAGCTCCAACAGTATCCTGAGCATGATCGCAAGCAGGCTGAACTGTGTATACATGGGTCGCTGTGGTGCCATCTCCCATGGGATGTTACGACAGTAATTCATTGTGATGTAAATATAACTACTAACATATGTCTAAGTCTTATTAACAATTTATATGAGTCATGGTTACTTCCAATAAAAACATTATTATTATTATTATTATTATTATGTTCTCAATTTTCTCTTTTGTTTTGGATTTTTTTCCAGTAAAACTTGGGAGAAGGAAAAAGTTAAATGTTTCTAATTTTTTATTAGCCAAACAGTTTAATACATACTTTTCATAGATAAACAAAAACTACATAAACATAAAATCGGTTGACAAACAAATGAGAAAATGGCACAAACCTGCTTAGTTTTTGCGTATTTAAACAGAGATAAACGCCAAATTGATCAATTAAATAGATTGATATCAATAATACAACATTTTAACGTTTATTACAGATAAACATCGATAAGAAAAGTTTATTATCAAAGAGCAAGTTTTAGGCTCTTAATTGACACGTATCTTTATGCAAAATATATTTGAAAATATCGTAATTATTGTATTGTGCAAGTAACGCTGTCGAGTCAATATATGAAATGTCAAAAGCATTAAATGTTACTAGTGGTCCCGCAGTAGTCGAAATTCGACTATAATGTTAATTGAAATTGTATGTTTAAACATTATTATGGTTCTATTGTCAATACAATATTTCTNCTCTTAATTGACACGTATCTTTATGCAAAATATATTTGAAAATATCGTAATTATTGTATTGTGCAAGTAACGCTGTCGAGTCAATATATGAAATGTCAAAAGCATTAAATGTTACTAGTGGTCCCGCAGTAGTCGAAATTCGACTATAATGTTAATTGAAATTGTATGTTTAAACATTATTATGGTTCTATTGTCAATACAATATTTCTATAATATAATCACAGAATTCGCCAAAACTTACACTATAGATAAATAAAGACAAACAATATTAATCTATTCCGAATTTGACCACAGACTTTAAACATTAACAAAAGTTTGACAATTGACAATAAACAAAGAGTATAATTATATGTATGTGTGTGTGTGTGTCAAATACATGGTAATGTGTGTAATGTATTTTTTATTGAATTAATGTATCCTTTATGCATTGTTTTAAAAATTTAGCATTGTGCACTTCTTCTCTATATTTTCTATAAGTGTGGAAACTTTCATACTCGTCCGTCCGCGCAATTTTCGTAAAAAGGGATACAAAGTTTTTGCTTCACGTATTAATATATAGATAAACTCGCATAGATCTTGCAATGGCCGGTTCACTGATGTCAATATAAGAAAACGGTCGAATTATCTAAGAATCTGTTAATTTTAGTTCAATGTATAGTAAGTATTATGATACTTGTATCTCGAAATCATCCCGGAGGATGACTAGACTGATGATTTTAAAAGAAAGTTTTTAGCAACTTTCTATTGAAACTGGGTGGAGTTCGATTCCATAGAAAATTTGCAACGGCCTCTAAATGGATAAACTAAGTAAGAAGCGTATCAGTTAGATTATCACGTTCTTCGCAGTCATTATTATTAATTAGTTTTATTTATGTTTAGAATTGAAAAAATCGGCTTGTAGTCCGCAAGGCGACGTTACGATATCTTCGGAGTGCTTTGATTACTCTGTACCGATTGCAAAACAAATTGAAAAAAAAAGTGATTTATTTATGCTCGTTAGGCGGTCGTAGTACATGAATTCAATTTTAATTTGACTTAATACATTTTCTTGTTGTTAGTTTTTATTGGTATACCACTAGGCAGAAAATTAACCAATATAATAATGACACGGAGGTAAAAAACGAGAATTGGTGAAATTATTCACAAAATAGAAATATAACAAACAAATTAAATCCTCGTCTCATCTTGAAAGAATCAGAAAACCACAGAAATTACAAACGTCTACACAATTACACATTCAATTCGTATATGTATACCTGACAAAGAATTTTAATGCACCCTTTTTTTCAATCCATACATGACAAATGTGATTAGAAAAAGAATTCAGGTTACGCTCTTACTAAGGCAACACGATGTTTTTACGGACGTTGCGCTAGTATAACTTAGTTAACTTACCATAGCTGGTATTTCACGGTGTAATAAGGAAAATGTCTTTTAATTTATAACATTTTCTTTTAAATCTATAAGAAATATCATCAATTTAAAATAACGCTGAATTATAACAACGCCATTGGACATGCACTGTTGTGCTTAAACAAAATTAAATAAGCAATAATTATATAAACAGTGTTCTTCAAGTTTAGCTAATTGTACTTGCTTTTTTGTTAAATGTAATCTATTTATTTGTTACAGATCACTCTGAGCAGAGCAATCAAAATGTGCACGAAGGAGTTCTGAAAATTAAGGTAGTTGTTTTGCTGCTTTAAAATCCTTTTTTTTACGATAGTCCCAGTATATTATTATGTGAGTTGGTACCAGGGTCTGCTAAATTTTACCGCGAAGACTCATTATAATGTTTTTAGCTCGTGGGTCAGTGCCGGTCTTAGAACAAGGAGAATCATGTTTTCTGGTCTGTTTGCTTAGTGCGAGTTTTTTAACGTTCTCGATAACGTAAAAGTTAACTCAAGTTTGTATTGAGTTGGAACGTTAGCAAGGGAAAGTCGAGGGCAAAAGATCTCGCGGACGATCTCCTACACGATGGACCGACCTCATAAAATCTGTGACTCACTCCAACATAAACGATTGCTCTCTGCAAAACACCGTGTCATATGGCTCGCATCGCGAGAGCATCGGTATCGCAAGATCCGACTGATGCATGACTACGACCACTCTGTCAAGAGTGTACGAATAGGAAGGAAGGAACGTTTGAATACGTTTGCCGCGAGGGGCGCTGTTCCAACTGCATACAAATTTGAGTTAACTTTTACGTTATCGAGAACGTTAAAAAACTCGAACTAAACACACTGATCCTTTACGATAGAACAGTGGTTATATCAGTCCAAATGGGGCTATATCGTTATGCGTCAAGATTCGATCGCGTCATTGCGTCTATGAGTTAAGCTACAATACAGACAAACACACATTAATCTACCCATCACTACACCACGATTGCTCTCAAAGAAACCGGAGGATTAACAGGATACGACGCGAATACTTTAAGTTTCATTTAAATCAATGTACACAGTTTAAAATTCTTTTAAAGTAATTGAATAGGGTAATAAATTATAGAGAAGTAATTAAATACTTGTCCCGCATCTGTTCGACACTAATTAGTGTCTAGTGCTTCGTATTTCACCAATTGTGCTAGTTTTAAGAAATAAAAAGATAACATTTAAATGCTATCCATCTATTTATGTAACTTGGGTGATTGGAAACAAAATTACTCTGCAAGACATAGCAAGATTATAATATAATGTTGTTTGACCGAATTTTGGATGAATGAATTACATTACATTAATATTATGTTATCGACCGAAAATGATCGATTTTCGCATAATCGATCGATTGCTATTGAAGTCTCTGAGGTAAATAAGAGATAACATGTGGTTTTTGTAAGTGAATTTTCAATAACACCCAATATACCTACGAATACAATATATACCAGATAGCATTTACAACACACTCGGTAACCGTCCTCGTCGAATCCGTCGCTTACGACGAAGGGCTCAACGAGTGAATTAACCCGTAGACAGAGTCCACCGAGCTTCTCGCCGGGTTTCTCAGTGGGTCGCGTTTCCGATCCGATGGTAGATTCTGCGAAACACTGCCCTGGCCAGTGTTAGCAACACACCCGGTTTGAGCCCCGTGAGCTCACCTACACGTCAAGGAGAAGCTGATATAGCCTCTCAAGGCTATCACCATAGGTAAAAAAAAATACAACACACAAACAAACAATACAAAAGGCCTTATTTTATTCGTGTAGATAAAACAGTAGACATTTGCGAAATGAGGTTGCAGTTAGTTGAAATAAAATCGAGACATTAATTGAGATTCAAAGAGCTAAATGTTTTACATAATGTCCGTTTCTATCAAGTCGTGTGTCAAATAAGTACTTAAAAGGACTGAGTTAGGTCGTTAATGGCGATATAGAACTAAACATGAAATTTATTTATGTTTACATAAATGCATAAAAGTGAATTTAATTTATGGTCAAAACATTTTATTACTATTTTATTGGTTATATTTTGTTAGCCTACCTGATGTTAAGGGGTTACCGGAGCCCTTAGATAAAATAACGCGAACGACGTTATACGCCCGATACGAAATATTAGATCAAATCTTCTTTGTACAAGTAATACAACACGATTCTACTCGAACGTGAAAAGAAAGTCCCCAAAATCCTTTTGTAACAACGTACTTCTACAACACGATAACGAGATTGTTTTTTCAAATTATTTTTCTATTAAATTATGCACTATCGACACATATCCGAGAATCTATGGGAATAACAAAAAAATACTGCTTATTTTTTATGTATAATAGGTAAAAAATACAGGCATAGTTGAGATGTTTTATTAGTACTTTAGTCTCATATAACACGGTTTCGCACAACACGGAACTTTGTTGGAACGTATCTACCGTGTTAAAGAGGGTTACCTCAAAGCGCCTATCCTCTATCCCGCTCTTCAGTATACAAGACGTGAATTATTGTTTGCCACAGAAACATATTTAGAATATTTGGATAAATAATTCAATTTCAATTTACTAACAGTACCGTTATGTGTATTCGAAAGATAATAATATATATAAAATATAATAACAATTTCGATAATAAACCGAAGAATAAGTTTTAATATTTGTGACTAGTGAAAATGTAATAAAGTGATTTATATTTAAGCAACTTTTTTTTGAACATCAATAATTGTTATTCTAACAAAATATACTGGACTTTTTGTGATGTCAAAACTTAGTACAGATACCCGGTTCAATAACGATAAAACATATCCATAATAATATATCAAAATAATACTAAAACTGAACGATTCGTAATACTTTTACGATGTTGTTTCTGAATCCCGTTAATTGCATTATTATTTTCAATTAGCTTTATATTCAATTGGTGGTTCATTCGAAGCACCGATTCACTTGCAATGAATTTCAATTATTAATGTTTCTTGTTAATCTAAGTTAACAAATTTTATGGAATGTTGGTTTGAATACAAATCGGTTTGACCATAATTATTTTTCGTGGAGTTTGTTGTAATTGGTTATTTACCTACAGTATTCGATGATACTACAAGATTTTATGCTATTTCCATTTTGTAAACTTGCGCTATGAATTTTACATTACAAAATCAAATGTTCATGACTAAAACATAAATTTTAGGATAAGGTTAACTTTGAAAAGTGCTCTATAAATTATAGGGAATTCGAATAAACAATTTTCGCCAAAAAATTAAACCCTCACATTTTGGCTGCTTTTTTTTCCTGCCTGTGCTAATAGCCTTGAGAGGCTATTTCAGCTTTGCCCTAACGCTCACGGGGCTCAAACCGGAGTGTTGCTAGCACTGGCCCTAGCAAGAGCAGTGCTTCGCAGAATTTATTTATTAATTTTTTATTGTTTAGATGGGTAGACGAGCTCACAGCCCACCTGGTTTTGAGTGTTTTACTGGAGCCCATAGACATCTACGACGTAAATGCGTCACCCACCTTGAGATATAAGTTCTAAGGTCTCAGTATAGTTAGAACAGCTGTACCGCCCTTCAAACCGAAACTGCTTCACGGCAGAAATAGGCAGGGTGGTGGTCCTACCCGCGCGGACTCACAAGAGGTCCTACCTCCAGTAGTTACGCAAATTATAATTTCGCGGGTTCGATTTTTATTCTTTTACCGTGGAAACCTATCGTGAACATTTGTGAAGTACGTATTTCATTAGAAAAATTGGTACCCGCCTGGGATTCGAGCACTGGTGCATCGCTCAACATGAATGCACCTGACGTCTTTAACCTCTAGGCCACGACGACTTCAAAATCTACCACCGGATCGGAAACGCGACCCACTGAGAAGATCCGGCATGAAACTCAGTGGGCTGTGTCTATGTGCCAAGACTACGTCACCACATTCTAAGATTTATTTACCAATAAAGTATTTACGAACGAATAAGTTTACGAATGCACCTTGTAACCTAGATACATAATGTGATACAGCCGATACTGTACTACAGACATAGAAACTGCACGAATATAGTAACAACAACGAGAGACCATATATTTTTTAGTGTGTGTGAGTTGTATTGAACGTAATATAGTATTTTCGTAATATTTCTTATTTCGTCGTATATTAGTCATAGTATTTTCAAGCAATAAATTAAAGTAATTGAAAATGTGTTACAGTTTATCAATCATTTTCATTATACGACACACCTTCATTGTCAACTCATAATTTCGATAATCGAGCCATTTTCAAACTACCCTATCTATATAAAAAAGGGCGCGTGTACTTATGTATGCGCGTAAGAAGTTATACTTTATTTTTACTAATTTTTTCTTTTTTTTATTTAAATTTTAATCGATTTGAAAAAAAAAATCGATTAAACAATATCCTCAAACACTCATATTGGACATACCTTTTCTTGACATCGTATAAATTCGGTAATTCTCTGTACGGTTCGGAAAGTTCACCTGCGGCTATATTCAGACTCGCCAAGTTATGTCGGTCGTATTGTAATGAGCGATTTAGTGGACAACTTCATTCTGTTAATTTTGTGTCACGGTGCGCTCGCATCGTTAAATTTCGCTCTCATCAATTTTTCATAACGCGCCTAAAGAAGTATAACTCCATCCCGTCGCTTGCGACGAAGGGCTCGACGAGTAAATTAACTCTCAGACACAGCCCACTGAGTTTCTCGCCGGATCTTCTCAGTGGGTCGCGTTTCTGATCCGGTGGTAGATTCTGCGAAGCACGGCTCTTGCTAGGGTTCGTGTTAGCAACGTCATCAGGTTTGAGCCCCGTGAGCTTACCTACAAAAGTTAGGGTTACGCTGAAATAGCCTCTCAAGGCTCTCAGCTTAGGTAGGAAAAAAAAAAAAAAAAACTCCAAAAATTAAAATATTCTGTTCAATACACTTTCAATCATGTTTAAAAATAAAATAAGAATAAGCGATAACATCGATCGATCGCCAACACTCTCCCAACTGATGAACACATTCACACAGACATAATTTTCATGTTTTGAAATCAAGTACCAAAAAAATCAAGTATTTTTGTCCATACAACGTTTTCGCGACACACTGAAGAATCATGAGTACTTCGTAGGAAGGTTGCGAATTGATCACGCACAGGATGTCTATCGCTTCCCTTGGGCATAATTGCCGAGAGTGCAATTACCAAGCTAACGGTCTAACACAGAGCCAGACCGACAGGAACGTACTTTAGAAAATATTTAAATAAATCACTAATTGATCGGTCCGCTCAAACATGTTTCATTGCGTTTCGAATGAAAATATATCCGTGTATATCTATATATTAATACGTGAAGCAAAAACTTTGTACCCCTTTTTACGAAAATTGCTCGGAGGGAGCAGTATGAAATTTCCCACACTTATAGAGAACATAGAGAAGAAGTGCAGAATGCTCATATTTTTTAAAACTTATACATAAAAATACAATAAATCCATAAAAAACATTACACATACTACTATGTTGACACACACACACACACACACACGTCGTGGCCTAACGGATAAGACGTCCGGTGCATTCGTGTTGAGCGATGCACCGGTGTTCGAATCTCAGGCGGGTACCAATTTTTCTAATGAAATACGTACTCAACAAATGTTCACGATTGACGTCCACGGTGAAGGAGTAACATCGTGTAATAAGAATGAAACCCGCAAAATTATAATTTGCGTAATTACTGGTGGGAGGACCTCTTGTGAGTCCACGCGGGTGGGTACCACCACCCTGCCTATTTCTGCCGTGAAGCAGTAATGCGTTTCGGTTCAAAGGGTGGGGTAGCCGTTGGAACTATACTGAGACCTTAGAACTTATATCTCAAGGTGGGTGGCGCATTTACGTTGTGGATGTCTATGGGCTCCAGTAACCACTTAACACCAGGTGGGCTGTGAGCTCGTCCACCCATCGAAGCAATAAAAAAAAACACGCATGCATACTATTTGATTATTGTCAAACTTTTCATATTGCTTATAGTCTGTGGTCAAATTGAGAATAGATTAAATATTGTTTCTCTTTATGAATATTTTGCCTAAACTGTAGTCTTGGCGAAATCTGTGATTATATAATTTGACAATAGAATCATAATAATGTTCAAACTTATAATTTCAATTAATTATAGTCGAATTTCAACTACTGTGGGACCACTAGTATATTTTAATGTCTAAATCAAGCTTTCAGAGCATCCATAATATTGGGCGAGTTTTTTTTTGTTCCTTGCAAATCAATGTCTTCGAAGGCAAACGATCATATCTGACGGTGAGTGGTCACTTTCGCCTATAAACGTCACGATTCCTGGAACATAATCAAACCGCTGCCCTGCCCACCTAGCATTACATCTGTTGATAGTTATAAAGATACAAAAACATAATTACCCCATTTACGATATGAAATAAAAGTCGGCAAGGCAATGCCAGTTCCTCGTTGATCTCTATGTTACTGTAGGAATAGGATCTAAATTTCTTTGACGGCCCTGTTCGGTCATATGATTCGAGATCATTTAATACAGGTAGCATAATATCTGATTGAAACGTTACCGGCTACCGAACAGGATGTGTCTAAATTAAATAAATGTCTGCCATCGTAAATCAATCGCGTTAGAAACCAAAGATACGCCGACATCGTTCGTATTTATAGAGAAAATGTAACGATGTATTTAGGTATTGTAATACGTATCTCTCAGGTCTGCATTAATACTGTAATTATGTTTACTTTAAGCTACATGACAATGTGTTGTGCGTTATATATAGATTATTTTCTTTTATTTACCGTAAACGTAGTCAATAAACTACGTAGTTATAAATGTGAGTTCATTTAATAAATCAATAAACATTATAGGTACATATTTTCTTCGGTTTTCACAAGTCCTATCGTCAATCTTGCCACTATATCATTTCCGAACTTTCTTTTTGTTACCAAAATGGGTGGACGAGCGACCCACTTGGTGTTAAGTCGTCATTAGAATCTATGGATATTAATCACGTTAATGCGCCGCTATTCTTGAAAAATGAGTTCTAATTCCTAGTTGTTACAGTACAACGGCTGCCCCACCACTTAAAACGGAACTCATTCCCCCACTTCTCGATATAAATAGGCAGGCTGGTGGTACCTAGTCGTGCGGGCTCACAGGACGCTCTACCACCACCAGTAATAACACAAATTATAATATTTGTGGGTTTGATTTTTATTACACGATGCTATTCCTTCACCGCGGAAGTCATTCGTGAACATTTGTCAAGTACGCATTTCACTAAATAATTGGTGCCTGCCTGAGGGATTCGAACATCGGCTCATTCGTAGCGCTCTATACGTATTTTTTTTTTCTTTTTCTTATGATTGAAGTAGTACTGGTAGCCTGGAGGCCTTTCCAGTTTTACCAGGACAAGTGGGCGAGCAAGGCTCAGCCAGGAGGGGTTTGCTAACAGCTGCCCGAGCGCCTCCGAAGAAGACCTAATAACTCAAGCCTATACGTATGTACCGGGCGTCTTATCCTTTAAACCACGAGAAAATCGTTCCGAATCTTTTACAGTTTCCATGGTCACGGAAGATTGACAGTGGCCTGTGAACATTCTTGCCTGTTATTCTACAAGACAAGGTCTCAAAGACCGACTTTCGTCAACAGTGCAACTGAGGGTTTTAAAATTCTTTGGTCACATCTCCAGAAAAGAGCACTCGATGGAGAGACTGGTAGTCCAGGGCCGGGTGGAAGGCAGAAGATCACCCGACCGCTCACCGACCCGCTGAGGACTAGGACTGACCTAATAAAGAAGTCAACTGAGTCCACTATGGTCGAATGTACTCGTAACGCTTCGAACCGCCAGATCTGGAAGCACATTGCCTGGAGGGCGGTTGTCGGGAGCATGGGGCGACCTAACAGGTCCTACAGCACATACAGCGTCAACGCAACCACGACCACTCTGTCAAGAGTGTCCGACTGAGAAAAATTCTACAAGAATAACATTATTTCGCAGTTGTGTATCTAATCGTACTGGGAAACAAATCAGCATAAAGACATCCCATTGAAGCGGGAAAGGAACATAGTGTACATAATAAAACTCGCGAAGCATGTAAATAACAAGAGGACGGGTAATCAACAATAATTAACATGATCTTAAAGATAAAATTTTCATCGGATCTCATCTTAAGTTTCATCTTTATAACTTGATTTTAAGTTATAATATAAGCTAAACTAGCTGCGACCGTGGTCTCGCCCGCAATGAAATGCAATTTTATGTTAAAGCGTAAAACCCATAAGACGATTCAGAAAGTTATTATGTAAGATAATTATTTTTCAACTCTCACATAATTTTAATTAATTTTCTAATATTGGGATGAGTGATTTTCCTTTATTTCGAATAGGAATGATACACTAACTCAGGTCGACAATTAATTAACTCATAGATACATTAATAGATACGTAAAGCAAAATATATCAAATGTTTATTTCTTAAATTTCCACTTAAGTTATAGTTTACTTATTACAAATTTTAATTGGTAAATACATATTTATTTTTTCTTCAATGTGATTTATATATGTTGATAATAATTAAACCACATTTATAAGATAATTATAGGTGGACATACATACACTCATATATTCTCTTTTATTTGACGAAATTATCGGTAGTAATCGTAACGAAAACAATTATTATTGTTTTTATTTCACAGCTTAAACATTGTTATTTATTATTTAAATCTACATGTTCTTAATAATATAATATAATGCGGTTTTATAATAATCATCAACATGTAATAAAATATAGCATAATCGATTTCCGCTCGTGATTTAGAATATCATTCCGAAAACTGCAAACGGTTGATAAATTAACATCGACCATTTCAAATTGAAATTCGACTAATGATTCATTCTCTGCTCCAATAAATAAATAAATCTATTTATGAGGAGTTGGTATTGTCCATTTTGATTATTCATATTGTGTTTTATGGAAGGCTAATAGCACAATTTATATTTAGATTTGTTTTTATATAAAACTAACTGACCCGCCAGACTTTGTAGTGCCTCAATCGATAAATAAAAGACCTAAGCTTTTGTATAAAATAAATTTTAAACAAACAAAAGGAATCCGTCCGACGGGGGACACATCAAAGGAAAAACAAAATTGTTATTTTTATTTAATTCCGAGTTTTTTCATATTTATCTTTTTAAACCTTCTCTGGACTTCCACAAATAATTCAAGACCAAAATTAGCCAAATCGTTCCAGCGGTTCTCCAGTTTTAGCGAGACTAACGAACAGCAATTCATTTTTACATATATCGATTAAGGTAACTAAAATATAACTCAGGTTTTGATATTTTTATGTACCGTTTTTTTGTAATGTCATGCACTTTACGTTATTAAGTTAACTCAAGAACTGAAGTCTACCGAACTTATCGGAACTTACCGGCGCCTATCGGAGTCGCCCTCTTGCGACATGAGGTCCAAAACCAGACTAAACCAATAAAAGACTAATTAATGTTTCCGAAGGCTACGAAAAAAAAACAAAAAAAAAACACCATTATATATTATATAGTGTTGACCCAAAAACGCCCTTTACGCCCCACGCGAGAAGGGTCAAGCAATCACCCGGTACCATTTTAACCTGAATTCTAGAATGTCATTAGCAAAGTTGATGTTTATTACACATTTTTACTGTGATTTGAAACACGCAACTGGCGAGTTAGTGGTAGTTTTAATGGAAGTAAGTTTTTTTTTTTCAATAATAATTAAATCCTCTGAGTTTTTGTATTTGTTCAGTGAATTTATACTTAGTCTTGTGGGCGTACTGTGAATTGGTGGTGTAATTAATTAGATAACACAATAGTAACGGCTCGAGTTCGCTCTAGACGTACCTGCCCTACCATCAGTGAAATAAATAGTGTTAGAGATAAGCGGGAGAGACATTAATCGAAGTCTGAAGAGTTTTTAATGCAGACAATCATTCAGTTCTGATGGAGAGTCATCATTGCTTTTTTTCCTACCTAAGCTGATAGCCTTGAGAGGCTATTGCAGCGTAACCTTAGCTAGTAGGTGAGCTCACGGGGCTCAAACTGGAGTGATGCTAACACTGACCCTTTTTTTTTTTTTTTTTTTTTNTGTAACCCCCGATGCTGGTTTTGGTCCGCGTCGCTCAATCTCTCCCGCCGTAACACAACGAGAGAGAAGGAGCGATGCCCCTGTGACTATTGCCCAGAGGCCCGTGATCCGCCACCTACGGACGCGCCCGGTCGAAGTCCAGCAACTCCCCCGCAGACGAGACCCACAGCACGCAGAGTGCGCGCTGCAAGCTCGTCCACGACCGGGCTAACACTGACCCTAGCAAGAGCAGAGCTCCGCAAAATCTACCACCGGATCGGAAACGCGATCCACTGAGAAGATCCGGCGAGAACCTCAGTGGGCTGTGTCTGTGGGGTCTGTGGATCATAATATGTATATATATTTTCCTCTTCGTTGCTGCACTCTTGGCAGATTGGTCGTATCAACCATGATTGACCTGGTTGGTCTTTCTTATGGCACACCTGCCGCTCGATCGAAAGATACTCATCCCGAGACACGTGTCCAATATACGATATAATTATAAATCATTATTAACAGTCTGTCTGGTGCTACATTAGAAGAATCGAGCTAAAAGCTTATCAAACACCTTTATTCTCCGTGACAAATCTGGAAAGCAGATCAAGTGTATCATCTTGAGAAACCCTGCAAAGCATTCCCCGTGCAACGCACGATACAAAACATAGAGAGAGTAATAAAACTCTTCGTACTCCCAAACAGTGGCCTCTTCCGTATGGTCTCTGCAATAACCAAAACACATCTATACATATAAATAAAATAGGTGTGTCTGTTTGTAATATTGAAATACCCGCTTTTTACTACATGCATATGAATATATATATGGTACATACACCAAAATAACATTTTTTATAATTTTTGTCTGTGTGTCTGTTTGTTCCGGCTAATCTCTGGAACGGCTAGATCGATTTTGACGGGACTTTCACTGATAGGTAGCTGATGATATAAGGAATAACTTAGGCTACTTTTTTTTGACTAGCTTTACCCCGCGGCGTCATCCGCGGTACGAAAATAACCGCCGGTAGCATTGCGAGACTCAGCTATCAATAATATAATTTAATGTTTCTGAAGCGAAGCGAGGGCGGGTCGCTAGTTTAAAATAAAACTCTAATCAGTTATTCGTACGTTAAGAAAACAACTAATTATTCTACGTTAAACATCAGCATATACGGTGTGATTACACAACGTTACTATGACAACGGAAGTAACAACTCATTATAATTCAAAATCGGAAAAGGTAAGTAATTCCGTAATTCCGTGCGACAACACGTTAATAGGAAATGTATTTAGTTCAATTAATGAACAGCGTTCATGGGACTTTCATAATTTACTTAGTTTTTAATTAGGACGTAATAAATAGAAACTAGAGGTCCCGCAGTAGTCGAAATTCGACTATAATTAATTGGAATTGTAAGTTTGTATACTATTATGATTGTATTTTATACTTCTATAATCACAAATTTCGCCAAGACTACACTATAAAAAATATTAACAAAGACAAACAATATGTAATCTATTCTCAATTTGACAACAGACGTCAAGAACAAAAGTTTGACAATAAATAGTATGCATGCGTGTGTGCGTCAAATACATGGTATGTAGTGTGTGTAATGTTTTCTTTATTGATTTAATGTATCTTTTATGCATTATTTAAAAAAAATATTAGCATTGTGCACTTCTTCTCTATATTCTCTATAAGTGTGGAAAATTTCATACTCCTCCGTCCGCGTAATTTTCGTAAAAAGGGATACAAATTTTTTGCTTCACGTATTTATAAAAATAGTATAGTATTTAGGAAAAAGTATTTTTTTTTTAATATCCAATCTCGGTCACCAGAAATACAAAAGGAACGAAAACAACACCTGTTTTATTAAAATTTGGCGAATAATAGATTTATTACTTTATACAAATTTGGCTGAATTAATAAGACACTAATCAGTATGCTAATAGCTTATTCATTCATGTGGGAAAAATATTATGCGCAAATAAATTTATATGTATTTTTTATTGTTCACAGATANGGCTCCAGGTAGTATGGATGAACTCTACTCCGGTGGCGGGCGGTGCGATGGTAAAAACGAGATGCCGGTATCATCTCGAACAATTCCTCAGAGCACTCCCCATGGAACATACGGTACAAAATACAGAGGGAACCGAAGTCCCTCCGCAGACCCAGAGGCTCCAAACGATCCGTGAGAATGGAATTATAAAGGCTAGTCTTCAAACAAATCTTGGTATTGCAAAATCATTTTTACGACAATATTAATATAGACACTTACTTACATCTATAAGGTGCGATTGCGTCTGTACAGTAAAAGCTCTTTATTCACGGGATGTTTCGTAAGCAGGCCGCGAATACAGAAAACGCGCATATGGAAAAGCGCATTTACAAAGGATACTTGATTAGATACCTCTATATATTTTTTTTATTGCTTAGGTCGATAACCGAGCTCATAGCCCACCTGATGTTAAATGGTTACTGGAGCCCATAGACATCTACAACGTAAATGCGCCAACCACCTTGAGATATAAGTTCTGAGGTCTCAGTATAGATACAACGGCTGCCCCACCCTTCAAACCGAAACGCTGCTTCACGGCAGAAATAGGCGGGACTGTCCCTTTTTATAATTACGAGTCCCGGTGTCCCCGAAATGAAATCTGGAACGCAAAATTGTCCCGTTTTCGGCCGAACGCGAGCGTTGTAAGCTACATTAAAGCAAATTTGTTCCTCTAATAAATATAAATATAACTAAACATCTTGAGTATACGTGTTCTTTAATTCGTAACTTTCAAGCTAGCTTTTCCGAATAATAACTTTAAAAGCGTACTGTTTTTTTCCCTTTAGTACTGTTTTGCTCCATTAAGCATCTGTCAATTGTCCTAAATAAACCAACGTCCCCTTTTGAGTTAAAATATAAATGATCACGTTAGTAATGGATCGCATTTTTTAAATTTGCGAATAGTGAAAACGCGAACGAAGAAAGCGCGTATTTCACTGTACCTATTGAAGATTTTACTGTATAACTATCGCATCAACCGATTAGACACAATAAAAAAAACACGATTTGTAAAAAATAATTATATTCAAATAACAACTGTTCTTATTTACAATCAACGAATAAAAACCGAACTCCGTAATACGCATCTAATAAATCATAATAACGTTAATAATTTCGTCGCTTTGTCACGGCGGTCGGTAACAGCCGGCGGTCGTTTACCGTTCGTTACGTTTTTACTACAATACGGGGACCGCTAGCCGATGGTTTCGCAAGTCATCAGACTGACAGAAGCCCAGAATTTCCTATAAATCATTGATTGCGTGTGGTGATGTTGAAGAAAATTCTCGAAATACGTTGAGATTGAACTACGGCCTCACGCTTCGAAGTGAACAGAGGTATTCTATGGCTTCATTTACCACTTAAAACCGGGCGGGCCGTGAGCTCGTCCAACTACCGCGTGCAATAGAAGTACACCTTTTTTTCCCCTACCTATGCTGACAGGCTTGAGAGGCTATTTCAGCTTCTCCTTGACGTGTAGGTGAGCTCAAACCGGAGTGCTGCTAGCACGAACCATGAGAACCATGAGATGGCAAGAGCCATGCTTCGCAGAATCTACCGCCGGATCCCACTGAGAAGATTTGGCGAGAAACTCAGTGGGCAGTGTCTATGGGTTAATTTACTCGTCGAGCCCTTCGTCGCAAGAGACGGGTTCGCCGAGGGCGGTCACCGGTGCTTGAGGTAATTAAAAGCACCGTTCATGGATCGGGATGATCCGTAATGACGTGTTTAGGGCAGTTTCTTCGATACAACTCCATTTTGGTTTTCAATTTATGTCAAGTTATTTCCCAAGAGAAGCGTCGAGCTGTTTTTGCCAAGTTTGAAGAAGGATCGTACCCGAAGACCATGCAGAAGAAGATTGAAAGAGGAAGAATAAGAAGAAGAAGAGAAGAAGATTAAAAAACAAAAAGCCCACGCTGTTCCTTGGCACTGGGAGAATTCACAGGAGTTGTAATTCATACCCGTGAATTTCCCGATGCCTTAGCTCAGTGTGGTCACTCTACGTCGACGAACAAGAAGAACGTAACAAATCTAACCTGACGTGCAAATAAGAAAAACTGCATAACAGAAGAGGATCAAGATATAATTGTTTTAATAGTAATATTATTTCCATATAATAGATTGGGGAAAAAGTTTCTTCGCATTTTTTAAGAAAACTCACAACATTTTTTAATATAGTTTATTTACATTTAACTAAAGTATGTAGGTACCATTTTGTTCGATAACTTTTTGCCATCTTGTAGGTAGGGGACATGATCCCATTGCTATAGAAATTTTGGGGCTGCCGATCAAAATACCGCGACAATTAGTTTTGGCAGTCCTCTCGTGATGTTAACCTGACACTGCCTAAAGAATTCCGAAGAGACCGAAACAGGTGTCACATATGTGGCATCACATGTGTGGGTCTTCTACGTGGTTCGTTCTTCAAATCAAAATTTCCCTTACGAAAGCATTTAAACCAAAGTCGCACGGTGCGTTCATTAGCAGTCCCCTCTCCAAACGCAACTTTGATATTGCGAGCTGTTTCCGCAGCGTTAGTTCCGCGTTGGAACTCGTATTAAAAAAAATCACTCCAATTTTCGAAGTATCCATTTTTCTTGTCTAAGCTAAATAAAAAAAACAACTGAAAGTTGATAATCGAATGTTGCACATTTTTTAAAAGAAGAACTTAATATGTACCATTTGAAAAAAGCTTCACTCAAAAATCTCAAACCATGAAGGTTCTATGTTAATTCGAATTACCTTGTATCTACTTCAGTTTATTACTTAATTAATTAAATAATTAAAATGTTCTGTTACAAATGTATGTATAAATGTAAAATATAAATAAGTGCTGCAATTAAAAGCCATTAAATTTTCATAGCCCAAACAAACTTAGACTGTCACCACTGAAAACCGACTATAATATTCATAGTGCTAATTCCTCACGGAACCTTACCGAAACATTATATTATATTCATCTAGCATCACGGAACAACGCCGAGTAGAAAACGTATATCGAAACAGGCGTCATCGATCATTTAATGTTATGTAATTTTGATGGGAGTCACCGGAGACAAAGCTGGGAACACATTGTCAACGCCACAAAATGCTCTATTGAATACAGTTATACCGTGAAATACGTAAAAAACTGATGTTGTTTTAATACCATCGTCATCAATGGGTTCTATAGGAGTGTACTTTCAAGAGTGGAAGGAATTCAACATCACACACACTTTTTGTACATTTCTTTGTGCCCTTGGGTCCTTACCCTAAAAACTGTTGAGAAACCTATGCGAGTGGTTTTTAAAAATATTTGTAAAAAGTAGGGGAGCTACACAAAATAAATCAATAAATGTTATTTTGCAGATTTATTTCTCACGTTTTCTTCTAAATCTTGGTTTTTTGTCTTTCCTACCTATGCTGATAGCCTTGAGATGCTATTTCAGTTTCTCCTTGACGTGTAGGTGCGCTTACGGGGCTCAAACCGGCAGTGTTGCTAACACTGGCCCTAGCAAGAGCAGTGCTTCGCGGAATCTACCACCGGATCGGAATCGCGACTCACTGAGAAGATCCGGCGATCAGTGGGCTGTGTCTATGGGCTAACGCACAAAATCACTTAAATAACCATTCGAACACTCTAAAAAGAGACTTAAAACGAGACAATACGTAATTTTTTCGAATAAATCGAAAGATACAAATTTAAATAAAACAAAAAATAAAAAAAATCGTAATCGGCAATCTCGAGAATCGTTAACAGGTAGATCGAACGTTTTTCTAAGAAACTTTAATGATCGGTGTAATTTGGCTCGTGCTGGCTAAATATGCAATTATTCGAGTTACTTAATCGGCTTCTCGGAAAGTTTAGTTTTGTAATTCACTAGTTTACTCGTTTGGCGTTTTATATTTAATTTCCCGCCATTTGCATTGCTAACATTATTGTCAACGTTGCGACGGCTGTTAAAACGAAATGAGCCGAGTGTTGTATTCTTATGTTGCTTATGAGAACATGATAAATTTAAAACAATGTTGGGTTGAAATATTCAATTACCATTCGTCTATGAACAAAAAAAAATACATGTGTGCAATTCACACGTGGTAGAAGTGAAACCTTCCAAAATTAAAATACAATTATCCTAAACGTCTTAAGTATATGTAAAATTTTGTCATTAGTAAATAATTGTAAGGTAGCGCCCTCTGTGAATTGATATTTTAATTTCACGTATAACCTTAATTAAAATTCACTACTTTCATACACACGTTAGTATTAAAAAATCTCACAGACGGCGCTGTATTAAATAGTATGTATATTTCTGTCTCATTCTTTGCTGGCTTCATCCTACACATTTTTGTATTTGTGTCTCTTACCTGTCGTTTTTTCCGTTGCATCCGGTTTGAAATCACAACGATTCTAAAGAAGTTTTCACTTCAAAAAGAAGGTTGACCACGCCAATGAAAGTGTCAAATTTTTATTGCCCTTGTAGGTAGACGAGCATACGGCCCACCTGATGGTGAGTGGTTACCGTAGCCCATGGACTTCAGCAATGCCAGGGGCAGAGCCAAGCCGCTGCCTACCGCAAATTTGCGATCTTAACTAAAACATAAAGTATACTGCGGGAGTTCCAAGCACGGCAACACTAATGCAAAGAAGAATAAGCAATTCACTTTTTTTTCTTCTCAGAACGAGACTATGATTATTCGTTCGGATGCATCTGTTACTCTCCGACTTATATTTATTCACGATGATTACAGAATTATATTTCTTTGATTTAAGGGAACTGCCCGTTTACGATACACACGGGCGAAGAGTTTGACTATCGTACGTAGTAATTTTGAAATTTATATTAACTAGAAGTCCCGCAGTAGTCGAAATTCGACTATAATTAATTGGAATTGTAAGTTTGTACACTATTATTTTGTGTATTTTATACTTCTATAATCACAAATTTCGCCAAGACTACACTATAAAAATATTAACAAAGACAAACAATGTTTAATCTGTTCTCAATTTGACAACAGACGCCAAGAACAAAAGTTTGACAATAAAGTATGCATGCGTGTGTGCGTCAAATACATGGTATGTAGTGTGTGTAATGTTTTCTTTATTGATTTAATGTATTTTTTATGCATTATTTAAAAAAAAAATTAGCATTGTGCACTTCTATTCTATATTCTCTATAAGTGTGGAAAATTTCATACTCCTCCGTCCGCGCAATTTTCGTAAAAAGGGATACAAAGTTTTTGCTTCACGTATTAATATATAGATAGATACCTACAAATAAAAAAAAATCAAACTCTATAAACATCGTATCGAAGTATCGATTTGCGATGTCACAGCGTGGTTGAGGGCGCTGTATTTATAAAAAAAAAACTTACTCCGAATGTCAAAGTTCAATAAAGCGGTAATTTGTTGTGACGCACGTTACTATGGCAACCGATCGAGCTAACAGCAATGACTAATGCAGTATCGTATTGTGGGTTGGTTTTTCTTTTTACATTACACTATAATACGTTTCTTTTAATTAAAAGACGTCTTGTATATGAGTCGACTATTATCAAAGCCGGCAATGTGACTTTTGGACAATTATTGGTAAATCAGAAAAACGAATTATTGACTTTGTATTCCATTGGCAGTCACAAAACTCTTCTGAACGACATCTTAGATAAATAACAGGTTAAGTATTAACCTTTATTTAATGCAGGTTTTGAACCGTATTCCTTTAAGGAGACGATTATATTCAAATCAATCTGTATTGACATATCAATAACATTTTTTTGTCCAAATGCACAGGTTGCCACCTTTGATAATACACGACTCATATAGAGGAAATAAGCATATGTTCTAATGGAATGTTATTTTCATTTGTTCGAATGCCGATGTTTGAAAGATGATGTTAGCTGATTACGTGGTCGACATAACTGGATTTGTTTATGCAAAAAAGTTTATGTTAACAAAAAAAAACTTAAATAGATTTTAAAATATTATTCATGATTATTTTTTATTGCGTAGATGGGTGGACGAGCTCACGTGCCACCTAGTGTTAAGTGGTTACCGGAGCCCATAGACATCTACAACGTAAATGCCGTAACCCACCTTGAGATATGAGTTCTAAGGTCTCAGTTACAACGGCTGCCCCCACCTTCAAACCGAAACGCATTACTGCTTCACGGCAGAAATAAGCAGGGTAGTGGTACCTATCCGTGCGGACTCACAAGTGGTCCTACCACCATTAAGTTAATCTTAAAGTATATTTTTTTAGGAACTTCAAAGGTAGTAAGTATATGTATATAGGTATTAGACAAAAACATAAGCGTATGCCGCCTATACTAATTTATTTATTATTTTACTATGTGAAAAAACAATCGAAATTGGTTCTAGCATTCAACATTTTGAAGAGGTAAATTAAAAGTGCAATCTTACATAACTATAACGAACATATAGAGAGATAGGATCTGTCTCGAATGCCAGATACGGGAAATTATGTCATGAACTATAACATATAATTTAGTTTATTATTTAACAATTACTACGATAACATAATTTAAAAATGCTTATTATTTATTATTGCATAGTTTTATATTAATCTAGCTGTGATAATTTTGATTGTAATAAACTTTATTACGTTAAATTAAAAAATTAATCAACGCGATTGTTATCAAAACGATAATAGTCTATAATCCGACTGTAAACATAAAATTTAGGTTTGAAGAAACGGCCGACTTCATGCTTTAAGGAGGGTAACTTCAAGTGTTGGAAAAAAAAAACGATTTTTTCGTTAAAATTTTACTATAAAACCATCTAGCTCGTGTGTAGCATGCGATCCGGCGTGTCCTTGCGTGCTCATCACCGTGCCGCTCCTGTGATTACGCACAGACAAGCCCCGTCGATAATTTACATGTTACTTTAATATTGCGTTCATAAACATCGGTTGTAATATAGACCGATTATCATTTATCCTCTTTAGACCGAAAAGAAGCCTAACCGCAGACGTGAACTTACCCATGAATACAGGATCAAGAGCACACAAAATTGAGTGCGGTCCTTTAATTATAATAACTAGATGATGACCGAGCTTTGCTCGGTTTTTTTTATTTGATAACGCCATCTTGTTGTGTCTTTAAAGCGGTTAGCTGCCCTCAATTAAGAAAAATAGTATTATTATTCGCCAATAGATGTCGCGAAGAGTCGATTATTGAAAACACGAATAAAACAACATTTTCTGAAAATAAATCGTAGCTAGATCGATTTATCGCCCCCAAAATCCCCTGTATACTAAATTTTATGAAAATCGTTGGATCCGTTTCCGAGATTCAGATTATATCTATACAAGAACTGCTCGTTTAAAGGTATAAGACTAAGCAAAAATCAAAGGAAACAATGTATATAATCTTTTATTCTTATATCAGTTTTTTATAACGGTCTTACATCGGTCTTTTATTTTTATAAATACAGATCATTTAGTATTGTTACGCGCTGGGGCTCGGGATGAATAAAATTCTACCGAATTAAAAATTAAAATTGTATTTGCACTTAGAGCTCTTAAAACACTTCACAAACACTTTAAAGTTCTCCATTTACTTCTTCCGCTTCGCTTCAGGTGATCCGTTTGCTGTTTCGCTTCGAGTTGTTCCGATTACTAACTGACTGCGTGCAATCTCTGCAACGCTTTTATAGCCGACACCACATCCCTAGAATTATTGAGAATATTCCACACAAGTCGAGTATTGTGTTTCCGCTATCTGACAATAGATGGCGTTGTGCTTCCCGAGCGTTCTAGATGCTACTAGACCCTTCGATATTCGTTCGACTATTCGGCGATAGATGGCGTTACTCTTACCTCCGTAACTGTAACTAGTTATAAAATAGAATCGTTTTGCAGAGAAGCCGCGGCAAAGTAAAATACATAGGAGATACTGGTGCTCGTGTATTTACTTGAAGCAAACAAAATACAAAAAGGAAATTCGTTTTGTTTTATTTTATTATGCGTAGTTCGTTCATTGTATCCGTACGAACGAAGCCAGGGTACCCAAACGTATTTTGGGAGGCCAGCCGAAGGATCACAGAAGCAGAGGCCGCCCAAGCTGAGCTGGCTGGATGGCGTCGAACACCAACAACTTAGGGATTTTAAGTTGGAGTGGGAAAGGAAGCAAGGAAAGCTAAATAAATCGGATTTATGGGACTAGGCTGAGGTCCAACCGCGGCTCTAACGCCTCAGACGGTGATAATGATTTGCCACTGTCGATGTAATTCATGAATAACATATTCATCATGTTATCTTGTTTTACCGACGTGCGTGTTTAGGTCGAAAAATCGACCGTCGCACGGTAGCAGTAGCCAAAGTGAAACAAAGAGAGGGATGTAAGATACTTTCTTCCACCGCTATCCTTATTAAATTTGCGACCATTTGCTGATGAAATAAAATAATAATAATAAATAAATAATAATAAATATTTACTAACAATCACGCCACGTTAACTGGTCCCGTGGTAAGCTCGTACAGAACTTGTGTTACAGGTACCAGATAACGGAAATAAATGTAATATTTTAATTATACACATACATATATTTTATATACATCCATAACCCTGGAAAAGACATTTTATATTTATCATACAAATATCTTCCCTTGGCGGGATTCGAACCCGCAACCCCCTTGCGTAGTGACCATGTCACTTACCACTACACCAGACAGCCGTTATAAAATAAAAAATCTCTAAAAATATATGAGGTAAGAAGTTCCAAAACGCATAGTGCCTTTCCGTTTTTACTACGGACGCACTTACGCTACTTACGGTCGAATCTATACTTCTATACTTAATATTATCAAGCTAAAGAGTTTGTTTGTTTGAACGCGCTAATCTCACTAACTACTGGCGTAACTAACTGATTTAAACAGGACCATTCGGGAAGGTTCGAACAAAAAAAGGCAGGAATAATTATCAGAATCGGTTCAAGCATTCTCAAGAAATCAGTGAACATACATAGATAAAAAAATATGGTCGAATTGTTAACTTCCTTTTTTGAAGTCGGTTAAAAAGCGTGATTTTTGTACCTAAAATAACTGCCATTCATATTATTCATGCCATTATATTATTTATAAAATATTTTCACTTTCTACTTAAATGAAAAGGCGGGTAAAATTTAGCGTTATGCTAATGTAAATATTCCACACGGACGAAACGCGGGCAAAAGCTAGTTATAAACATAAAACTTGTTTTATGAACATATCGCTACGTAGGTACTTATTGAGTATCCCAAATAAATTATGTTATATTTAATTTCTTTTCAAATTGAGCCGTGAAATCCAAGGAAGCAATTAGCAAGCCGAAGCGAATAAGTTTGTAGACTTTTTAAAACGTTAGAAATGACGCAAGTAAAACAAAGAACTCATTGTTACGTTGAAAACGAATCGTACATACGAAATCATTAAAACAGTTAGCGTAGCATCTGAAAAAACTACCGGAGTTTTTTTTATGGAATTAATTAAGAAAATGTTGAAAGAAAAAACGGCGTTCTAAATTAAACAGTTTCAAAATTTCTGTGCTATGAGTGGAGCTTTGGTTATATTGTATACTAGCTGAGCCGTCAGACTTCGTAGTGCCTCAATCGATAAATAAAATACCTAAACTTTTATATAAAATAAACTTAAAACAAACAAAAGGAATCCGTCCCACGGGGGTCACACACGGGTCACACATTAAAGGAAAAACAAAATTGTTATTTTTATTTAATTCCGAGTATTTTCTTAATTATCTACCTTTTAAACCTTCTCTGGACTTCCACAAATAATTCAAGACCAAAATTAGCCAAATCGGTCCAGCCGTTCTCGAGTTTTAGCGAGACTAACGAACAGCAATTCATTTTTATATACCTATATATAGATAATCAAAGGAGTGGAGAATGGAGTATGAATTTACAGTGCTATGAGTGAAGACAAAAAAAAAAGGATATCTAGGTCAATCAACAAACTTATGACAAAGGCATTATTCTAATGCAAAGATTAAATTTGATGAATATGAATAAACTAGAAAACGTGATAGTGAATTTAAAAAATACAACGAATTCAACCGTAATTTTAATACCATTCAAACAATGCAAATTGCCGCAATGTATATGTATGTATTATAAGCTCGGTTGTAAGGTGCGGCATGGCGCCCCAAATGCCAAGGGTTGAAATACAACGGGGGGTGTAAAAATAGGGCGGAATGTTGAGGGGCGAACCTTAATGGTTCTGAGTCACGAAATCAGCACTGAAATTACTAGCGATTTCGTGAAAGGCGACGTGTAGACTCGCGAAATGTGTTTCACAACACGCCATGGGAAATCCTAGTTCTGTGTATATAAAAACTATGTTAAATTATACCTATTCAATATTGAAATGAAAATTCATTTGAATATTGTTTAAATAAAAATATTTCAATACTTCATTGTACATTGTACATTTCGTATATAAAGTGTACTTTTTGACATTATTCTCAGTGTTTGAGGACAAAGAATATTATTTGATCTAAAATACTCTTAAGTTGAAAACATCAAAATGTAATTGATATTTTAAAGCTGTATCTAAATTATCGGATTGTCGATAATCTCATTCTCACGGATCGTTTGGAGCCTCTGGGTCTGCGGAGGGACCTCGGCTCCCTCCGTATTTTGTACCGTATGTTCCATGGGGAGTGCTCTGAGGAATTGTTCGAGATGATACCGTCATCTCGTTTTTACCATCGCACCGTACGCCACCGGAGTATAGTTCATCCATACTACCTGGAGCCACTGCGGTCATCCACAGTGCGTTTCCAGAGGTATTTTTTGCCACGTTCCAAGCCGTATGTGAAACTCCGAAATCATTATTCATTTTAGGGATTTGATTCAATTAACTTTAATTTATATATTACAAGAAACTCTTGAAACCAAAGGTTCGCCATCTACTGTATTTCGATGTCACGATTACAGAAATCTACCCGAAGTGTCAACAGCAACTATTCTGTGTTTCATCACAATGCATAATTGACATTACTGGTGGTAGGACCTCGCGTGAGTCCGCACGGGTAGGTACCAGCACCCCGCCTATTTCTGCCGTGAAGCAGTAAAGTGTTGCGGTTTGAAGAGCGGGATAGCTGTTGTAACTATACTGAGGCCTTAGAACTCATATCTCAAAGTGGGTGGCGGTATGTACGTTGTAGATGTCTATGGGCTCCAGTAACCAATTGAAACCAAGTCCACTAGTATAGATTATAAAAAAATAAAGAACAGATTTATTTTAATTAAATACAAATACAAGAGTTGTTATTAAATCACTAATTGCTTTTTTGGTTTATTGATCTTTTACAAAACGGAAATAAATAGTTTCACTTTAATTATTGTTAAGATCCATTAGTACCTACTAATATTTCTGTGCGAAGTGAAAATCGTCTATTACTATTAGTCTAAAATCTGTACTGCGATATCTAGACGATTTTATTCGCGTGCTGGAGAACTTGACGTATCAAGTTGGTTGCGTGAAGAAAAGAAGACTAATCGGTGGTTTCCGAGTTCCATAACTTTACGTCGCATTGTTTGTTTCATGGAATTCTTATTTTTACCAATTGAGTTACATGCAAGTACAATTACTTTTAAATATATGTAGCTTCATTTATGACTTAAAAATAATCAAAATTGTGAAAACAATTTGATTTGGGAAGGTGTCTAAAATCCAAAAAAAAACATAAATTAAGTATTGTCCGTTCTGGTAGCAGGATCTATTAATTGTCTTTGTAATTTTTACTACTATAAAATATCGTGAAAAGAAAAAACCATAATACATAAGATACTGCTACACCGGTAAATGCTAATTTATCGGCAATCGTTGAGGCTTCTTGATCAGGAATAGCGAAGACTTCGGGCCACTTTGTAAAGTAATCCATCACCACCATGAAGTACTTGTTTCCACTATCGCTCTCTGGGAGCGGTCCGGCAACGTCCAGTGCGATTCTTTCCCACGGAGCTCCTACGTTGTACAGTTTCAAGTTGTACTTTGGTGGAACATTTATTTATCCCGAACCCCAGCGCGTAACAATATATTGAAATCGCTTAACTTTCTTGCGTCTTTTTTTATGCTTAGCTGGTGTTAAGTGGTTGCTGGAGCCAATAGATATCTATAATGTAAATACGCCACCCACCTTGAGATATAAGCTCTAAGGTATCAAGTATAGTTACAATGGCTGCCCCACCCTTCAAACCGAAACGCATTACTGCTTCACGGCAGAAATAGGCAGGGCGGTGGTTCCTACCGGTGCGGACTCACAAAAGATCCTACCACCATCCGTCTTTTCAAAGTCGAACCATAGCGTCTACATGGATCGACTTTGCATACATATACATCTTTTTGAGTGACTTGTGAACTTGATTTAGAAGTTATTAATAATTTTCATTCAGTTGCGGAACCGTGTAATAAATAATCAAAAATAAGTTTCTCCTACCGTATCTTCTCCATGACTAGTTAAAGCTTTGAAAAAGTATTCCTCGGTCATTTCAAGCCCCGTTTTACAATTATTTTCCCAATATATTAGAGTAACCCTCTAACAATAAGCAAATAAAAAGATAATCTGCCATTTCCTTCGGTTTTTCCGAGTCGTAAACAAAATTACTTTTACGGTTCAATCTTGCGCGCTTATTATTGTTATTATAATCGTGAATCGTGAAAGGCTATTTTGTTTAAGCGATATTTTTGCAACTTTACAGAATAGCCAATTAAAGCTTAAAAATTTGGAAAAGATATCAAAGCAAAAAAACTTCTTCCGCTATATGAATGGGGTAAACTTAATTGAAATTCAGTTAAAAACATCTTCGTTGATACTAATAGCAAATAAAACGGACCTTTAAATTACAAAGATAAATGTCGCGTATTAAGCGAAATGTCGCTTTATTTTTTTTTTTTATAACAGCGAGAGGCAAACGAGCAAGACACTTAACATTTAATCGCTTAAACCAGATAGCCTTTCACCCCTCTAATACTACAGTTTTCGTGAGAGGACTAGTCTAAGTTTAAACGGTTAAAAGTAGTTTTAAAGAAACCCTAAATGATATTGGCAAATCAGAATTCTTTACAATTTGATCTGCCTCTCAAGCTTTTACTAGTGAATAGACCTCATTAAAATAGCCAACGGTACTAAATGAAATATATACCTATCTCGAATAGCAGATAAATCACACCGAGACTTATATAGCACGGAAAGTAAAACCCAATAAAATTAACCCATGTTTATATAACATGAAAACTTTTAGCCGCTCCCCAAGCTTGCACGCGATGCAGCCGCGCTCAGAACTTTCCTTAATAGCTTTTGCAAACTTAATCCACTTTGGTTTTAAGGGATCACACTACACATCGATGTTAGACGTTAGTTCAATATTTTGATGTTAACTTTACAAAGTTCAAAGGAATTATTGTGATTTGATATTAATGGTATTATTCAATTACAGTGAAAATTAAGGCCTCCCATTTTGCTAATTATTCAAATTTTAGAAATCAATCTCAAATAGTTTGTGGAAGCGGTGAAAATGTATTTCAATCGCGAGTTAAATCTTAAAATAATTAAACTAGAATATTGTTAATACTTAAATTTTTAATAAACTTTACATGCAAAAATATCAATATTCAAAATTTTAGTACCTATCGCTTAGAACGATGATAAATTAGAACTAAATACAATTAGGAACAAGGGAAATCGGACTTTAAGGTTGTATTATATTTCCAATGTCGAGTATTATGAGCGCTAAATAATTAGATATATTGGCAGGGCTGTACGGTATTTCTGAATTAGCAGATTTTTTCAATTCAATTCACTTTACGTCCTTACCACTAGGAAATCCATTTTGAAATTGCTAAGGGTTGTTCAATCAATCAAGCCCAATTTGTAGCGTATTTCTTATAACATTGTATTCAATCAATTTATTGAAATATCCTTAGAAGCAAAATAATTGACATATGTATATTCTTCAAAAACTTGACAGTTTAATGAGAACAGATTTATTTTAAACCAGAAGTAATTATGATCACATTATAATATTCGTTCGTTTTTGTAGTAATTGGAAGTCAATTGAACTAGGGAATTCATAATAAATGTACATACTGGCTACTGCCATGGTTTTGAAGAAAATTTCAAATTTAAATTTACAATTAACGTATTCTGTGATTATTATTTTACCGGACAAATTTTAACATACTATTTCTTTTTTGATTTCCAGGTGATCATGGAAGCTTCGTCATCAGACTACAGTGATGAAGAAGTGGGGGTGATAGCCCAAGGTCAAAAACTCTGGGTGAGGGGAGTCAGGCAGCACACAACCTGCGCTGATATTGTCCGAGCACTACAAGATGCCCCTGAAGGTTTGTTTGTCTAATTTAATAAAATTATATTCGAATTAACTATTAACTGATGTATTTTTATTCGTTTAGCCAATAATGGCACCAAAAAACATCTTATTACTTTGCTGACATAACTTTAAGCGGACATGAACACACTTGCAAATTAAGTTTCTAACTGCTTTCAGAAAATCTAATAATGATTAAGGTAAACCCAAAAACCGCTATTGCTGGACCACGAGCTAATTAATACCATGAGCTAATTAATTATTAAACAATATTCTTAAACACAATATACATCAAAATATTATAAAGATACATTTGCAATATGCACATTAACTGACATGAACAAGGCAGTATCATATCCTAGACTACTATTTGAATTTCATTCTTTTTTTTTCAAGCAGTGTATGGAAAGTTTTACACGTAATGTAATTACGCTTTAAAAAATATGGCATACAGTTTCCCTAAAATGATGATAGACGGAGATAAAATAAACCTCCATTTATTGTCATGCGCTATTAATGAATGAGCCTCCTGATGTGAAATGAACCCAATAAATTCTTGCAAATAGACGAATCGGAGACGGATTTTTGTCTAAACTTGCCCGGTCATCGTCCTCGTCGAACCCGTCGCTTGCGACGAAGGGCTCAACGAGTAAATTAACCCTCAGACACAGCCCACTGAGTTTCTCGCCGGATCTTCTCAGTGGATCGCGTTTCCGATCCGGTGGTAGATTCTGCGAAGCACGGCTCTTGCTAGGGTTCGTGTTAGCAACGTCATCAGGTTTGAGTCCCGTGACCTCACCTACTAGTTAAGGCGACCCCGATATAGCCTCTCAAGGCTATCAGCTTAGGTAGGATAAAAAAAGAGGTCTAAACTTGCATTGTCTTCCTCATAGCGGGTGGTATGAGTGACCAGGGTGAATGGGTGCTAGCAGAGCGGTGGCGAGGGGTAGAGCGACCTTTGCCCCCTGACGCACCTGTTCTGCACATTTTGGCGGCTTGGGGAGATGCTAGGCATGAGGTATTTCATTTAATACTGTTTTAATGCTAATTTTTACTGGTGATAGGACCTCTTGTGAGTCCGCGCGGGTAGGTACCACCACTGCGCGGGTGGGTAGCCGTTGTAACTATACTGAGAACTTATATCTCAAGGTGGATGGCGCATTTACGTTGTAGATGTCTATGGGCTCCAGTAACCACTTAACACCAGGTGGGCTGGGAGCTCGTCCTCCCAACTAAACAATAAAAAATAAAAAATAAATTGACATCTCTAGCTAATAGTCATTTTTTATGGCGTCACGTATGCAAATCTACAGTTTGATTTATTGGTTTATCGTTTCAATGCTTGACTTAAAATTGGAATATTTGGCCTTGGATCAAAATAATTGTATATCAATTAATAGAAGAGTTAGATGAGCCTTACGTGTACTTACTATTTGATGTACTTAATGCCACAGACGATTTATTTAATGTTGAACATAAAAGTCCTTAAATCTCTATTATTAACTTGTTATTTCTCTGTAATTTTACGTTCCTAAATTCAGTATATTATGATAAGACAACAGGTACCACAAAATTAATTAATTCTGATTTCAATTATTCTAGGTTCGGTTGTCGTTGCGTCGTTTATCAAGCGGAGGAGAAGATGACTCGGGAAGGGATAGCGATGGCGGGAGTAAGGGATCCAGAAGACGTCGACGGAGAGAACCCAGAACAGCCACTCCTCCTCCAAGAGCCAAAAGCGAAGACCCTGCCGCCAGACTCGTGTCTATTATACAATATCAGAGCAGAACCATACACCAACAACTCGACAAGTTAAGGTATGAGATTATAATATTATTATTATTATATTCATAATTGTAAATTTTACTTGTAGACAGAATTACAGGATGCAATGATTAATGGAACATCATTAACATTTGACTTAGTTCCAGACATTATTTTTAAAGGCCCTTCTTGATTCTCTACATTATTGCAGATTACAATTTAAGTATTTTTTTCTCGCCAATTAATATTCTAAATTTGGAAATATCTATTTTTTAGAGAGCAAGAAAAACTGATAGACCACCTTGAAGATCAAACTCACAAGAGTCGAATGGAGAAACACGGAACTAACTACCTTCTGGAATCTTATCTTCGCGACATTGGAAGGTGTAGTGAAGTTAATGACAGTCAAGCGGGCAACAGCGACAGCGGCGTCGGTGTCGGCAGTGGCACGCCGCCGAGACGACATACGAAACACAAATCCCGAAGAGAAAGACACCTCATGAGAGAGCACTATTTCACTAAAGAGTTAACAAACATCTGCCAAGTCAATTCTGAAAGACTAATGCAGACACATACCGACACAGATTCCGATGCATCGGCAGACGACTTGACCAAGATAAGAGAAGAAATAGAGCTACTAGAGAAACTAGCGATCATAAACAAGAGATTGCACCGCGAGGAAGAACTAGTGGTGAGACTCACGGCAAAAGTCAAAAGATACACTGAAGAAAACAAAGCGAATAGCTGCGAGAGTGTAGCGCAAGTGATGATGCTTCTAGATAAAATAGACAACGAATTAGGAACAACAGCAAAGGAGATGAAGGATAACGCTTTAGAATTAGAAAAGACAGAGAAGGAATTAGAATGTCGGGTGAAACTTTTAGATGAACTCACTTTAGAACTGGACGAAGAGGAATTGCAGAATGCTGTTTTGGAAAGACAATTGAACGAAGCTTCCAGCCGACAGCCAATCCTCCTTCAAGATAGTTACGTACCGGTTTTAGAGCAGCCAAATTTCGGATATGTTCTGGACACTCTTGTATGATAGTAATTGAACAACGAACTTTGACCCAAAGATACATTTCAAATTACCATACTTATTTACTGAGTTAGGATTATTTACCCAAAATCCCAATGTTTATTTACCAAGTGTATATTCTTTTGTATATAATATTAATTACGGTGCTCACGATCGAACCCCACTGCGAAGTGTAATCAAACAGAATTATTTAATTATATATACCGTTATTTTAGATCTCTGATTTTATATGATAGAAATTTTTAGAATAACTTTTATAAAATAAACCAGTTGACGACAATAAAAATGATTACAAAGTAATTAGACTAAAGATCCGATTCTACTTTAGGTATTAAACATGATTAAATTACGATGCCAAATATATATTAAACCACCAAGTTATAGTAAGCTAGGCCTAGTCAACATTCGAATCAATAACTGTTAGCTCATTTTTTACTTTTCATAAACATTAATCGTACAAAGTTTTACATAAGGCAGTCCAAAGGTCTATACAATCAATGTTCGAAATTTTCTCAGCGAATTGTTATTAAAATAAAATGTCATCTGGATGCTGGATGGCAAAATTAATGCTACGGAAATAATTAAAGCCAGGCATTATAGAAATTGCAAATGTCACTCTACTACGGACGGAGCAAAAGTCGTTCAATTTTCGAACATTTAAATTGTGCCCTTGTTGCAATATTTGTGTAGAATAATGAATAAATTGAATAGAAAAATGTAATGTGTCATAAGAGTAAGGGCCAAACCTGTTCGATAGAGGCCGTTGACCTCCAGGTCAACTCATGTTACATTGCATGCAGTAGTACTTAACAATGCCGTAACGGAACTTAATAAACTCGCAAGCCGTTCTATTCATATAGTCTTGTGGCGGATTGTAAGAGCAATACAGCCATTGGCAGCGACTTCTACACAGATTGATATAGTCTGTGGTAAAGGAAAGGAAAAGCCCGCCAAAATTTAAACGTGTCAATTTACATTCGTAATATTCTAATTGTAAATGTTATCTAAAATATTGTTATTTCACGTTAGATACTTGCAAATAATTCTGTTGTCTAATTAAACCTTGACATATATGTGTTACGTCGACATACCCCCAAAGTCTCATTTTTATTGTAATAACATATTTGACTGACTTCTTATAAAGGCTTTATAAAGCTCCGATAACTAATATGAATCAAACCAATATTATTATTAAGTATCACCAGCATCTATTTTCCTTTTCGGGATCAGTTGGAGTGTAATCATGTTTATTTTATTAAAATGAGCTATCATATTCTGTAACCATAATGTTATTCTTGGTGCTATAATTATAATACTTTAATATTAGAAAATTTCAAACAATATGTAACAAAACCGTCCAAATATTTTATGTTAAGTAAAGTGTATCGAAATCTTGTATAGAATAAAACAAAGATTTATAAAGACGCATTTATTTTATTTTACCGATACATACACAGCAAATAATTAAAAGACAAAAAAACTATTACATATTTTCTTTATGAGAGTGCCTTGACCAGTGCCCAGAAATTATTGCTTTTTTTTCTGACAAAATGAAGCTTGAATCTTTTTGCTTGTGGTGAAGCTGAATTCTTAACATATATAATACTATCATAGAAAATAAAACCAATTTTTCAACAATACACTTCAATATAAGATGAGAGTCAACAAATACCCGTTGCTATTCCCAAAGATAAATTTGCAAAATAAAACTGTTCGTCGCTCAGATCATCCGATATTCTATTCAGAGTAAATGTAGTATAATAATGCTCTCTTAAGTCATGCTCTGTTGAATTGTTTTTGAGAGAAGTGGTTTCATTTTTATAATTATTTTTTTAGGTTTATTTGACAGACTTAATGTTTTCTAAGTTACAATGGCGTGTAGTTAAAACTATATTATCCACTGAAAAATGCTTATCGAATATAGTTAATACGTAAACTTACGTAATATTTCCGAAATGCACTAGATTCAAAGAGCAAAATGAAACAATCAAAAGGCATTTTAATTTTCCCAAAATATGTCAAACTTCAAATTAATTATTATAAGAATGGTATGTACAGCAATCATAATTTTATATATATTGCTAATTAGGACTGGAAAGTTCCCTGTTTAAATTTAATCGAAGGCAAAATTACGGGTGAAACAACTCTAGTATTACTATTTCAGAAATTATATCACATCCTCTATTAGAACTTTGAAATTTGGTTGAGATTCATTGAATATCCAAATCATTTTTAATAGGCTGATTGACTATTCCCGAGAAATATCTCCAAATATAATGTTCCGCCCTATTTCTGCCGTGTAGCAGTAATGCGTTTCGGTTTGAAGGACGGGACAGCCGTTGTAACTATACTGAGAACTCATCTCAAGGTGGGTGTTGGCGTTTTAGATGTCTATAGGCTCCGGTAAGCACTTAACACCAGGTGGGCCGTGAGCTCGTCCACACACCTAACAATAAAAAAATAAATATAAAAACCAAAACGCGCTAAACTGTCCTGGTACGCCGTCATGCTTATCAAATCAAAGAGGCATTTGGAAGTTTCGTCTAATTCATGAATTAAGACAAATTTTCGACCGGTCAAACGATGTCTTTATCCATTTTTTAATACGCTTTTATTAGCTTCAGACGGATGTATGTTTGTAACGGAATCTTTGAAGATGATTTTGACCCCATTCGGAACGTGGATTAACTCGAAATTTGGTATACTTATTAAGGACCGCTGACAATTCAATATTTAAAAAAAAAACTGGAAAAAATATATTGAAAAAGTTGAAATTTAACTAAAAAATGAAAAATAAATAATAGTTTAAAAAAAATAACAATATAATGTTTTATAGAAAATCCAACTAAAAAAGAGAAAATAAATTTTTAGATATTTTATGAACAGATATGAGCAGATGGGTTATTTTGATAATATCCTGAAAAGCACCCCACGCTTTTTTACAATAAAATGATTTTTTCTTACACTATTTTTAAATCAAATTTATTAAAATTTATTTTCTATTTTTTAGTTGGATTTTCTATAAAAGCGTATTTTGTTAATTTTTTTAAACTATTATTTATTTTATTTCATGAAAATAAACCACAATGTTATTATGTTACAATAATACCTCAAGTCAAAAATTTGCAATTAATCCGAGCACTGGCCAAGGCATTCCTTTAAGAGAAAAAACAAAAGAAGGTAGATGAACGTCCGCAGTGAACCGGCGTGCATAATTTTTGAATGTTACCGGATATATTGTATCCGTGTTCACACCGTCATCTGCGGAGCTCTGGAGTCGCTCTGAAGTTACTCCGTTTCCATTGCCACCTAGAAAGAAAAAAAAACATTTTTTTTAATATTACAAAAACCATAAAGCATAAGCAGATTTTTTTCCCCAATTGGTTCTCAAATTATGTTTTGTTTGAGGTTTTAATTTATTTTCATTAGATTGTGTATTAGGAAGCAATATATTGTACTTTATTTTAAAAAATAAATAAAAATAAGATAATATAGTTATTTATACATTTAAGATGATTAGAAAACATCCTACTAAACTTCCTGATATCTTGTCAAGAAAAGCAACTTTAACGAAAGTTTTTAAACCCAAAGAGATCTAGCAGGCCTCAAGCCACGTTGTACTGGTCTAAAATAGACTTAGGCCTGACCTTTCTGTGGTGCGGTGGCCGGCCGGTAACTTCATTTAGATTTTTAGACTAGGAAAGAGATAAATATATCTCTCAGACGTCCTATTCAAACAGAAACAGGATTGTACAAATTATAAACAATTATGCTATTTGTTTATCAAAGGAATACATTGCAAAATATATTTCGTAAATAAGTTTTATAACAAATGTGAAAGATTATTTTAAAACGTTAATTTATCTAGTAATATTCTAGTGATCGAGTCTAGCAATATTAATTTCAATGAAATAATGTGCTGTTTATATTATTTTAACTGTTTAAACACTGGCTACATTTAGCGCGTGCATACGAATTCCGCGGTTTCGTAATTGTAAAACAACACTAGGATCGTTTTGAGATATCTATTACAAACGATTATTTTAGCGAAACAAAAATACGGCCGTATTTAAATGTATTCATACGTTATTAAAAAAAAAGAATCCAGTTGAGAAGTAGATAGGGCAATAGGATATGTAGATTTCGATATAACTATTATTATATGAGTGTTTTCAGTCGGAACTACAATTGTTCTTTTTCTGTATTCGATTCGGAGTATTCGGAATTTTTCTTAACGAAAAAACTATGATTTTTAGAAATAATAAAAAAAATCTTCTATTAAAGCAACGCCAATTGTAGTATACCTTTTTCTTTTACTAATTAATCGGCGTTGTGGAGTGCCACATAATAACGGAAGGGGGATCCTCTGTCTCATCGCTTTCTTTATCAACGTCGGGCAGGGTGGTTCTCTTTCCAGGATCGGGGCGGATAACGTTTTGCGGCAGATCATCGAGACCAGGATAAAACGCCCATTTTTGGTACAGATCCAGAGCAAGATCTATCGGGTTAACCGCAGGTCGATGGATAGTGTCGAAAGTCACAAACAGAAATTTATACTCGACTGTGGATCGAATCATATCCCGAGCAGTTTTCTCGTCGAAGACTTCGCGTTTCGTTTTGGCATCGAGGGCAACATCCAAGAACTTTGTCCATCTAGGAATGTAATAATAGTGGAATAGCTCAGCCCATTGTTTGCATGCATAATCTGTTATTTCCCCGTTAGGGCCCCACAGAGTTATTTGATTGCGAGCATTCAAACTATATGAATACGATTCTATTGGTGTTCTCGCGAAATTCTCAGCTTTAGCGATCCAATCGGCTGCACCGAAAAATGTATTTGTCCGCAATATCGATTCTATATCAATCATGGCATCCAGAAATTGTTGTATCGCTTCTTTGAACAACAAAGTGTTGGAAAAGCGAGCGCTCTGCATATTTACGTACAGTTGTTCCGCCCTGTACTGTAACGCTTGCCTTGTAACATCAACAATATCATATAGAAATCCATCGGAGTAACAATCTGTACTCGTGACAAACTTTTTCAAAGCCTGGAATAGATCGTAACTTTTGTACCAAGCCCATGGCTTAATGTTGAAACTGGGCCTACGAGTGATTACGTACTTCCCTCGGACTTTGTTCAAGCCATTGAAGCTGTATACGCTTTTTAACAGATACCGCCAAGCGTCTGTTGTTGTGTTGCAACCGTACCTTCGCTCCGCGTATTCTCCTGCCCAAGTATCGAGATTTTCTACGGGTTTCTTACGCCAAGCTGACTCCAACATTAAATCGTAAACTACATAATTCTGATTTATTCCTTCAGGGGTAAGGCCGACGCCAATCATTGTGCTATTTGCGAGGGCCCGTGCATAATACACTTCTTTATTGATCGTTATCATGTTACCNGTGTTGCAACCGTACCTTCGCTCCGCGTATTCTCCTGCCCAAGTATCGAGATTTTCTACGGGTTTCTTACGCCAAGCTGACTCCAACATTAAATCGTAAACTACATAATTCTGATTTATTCCTTCAGGGGTAAGGCCGACGCCAATCATTGTGCTATTTGCGAGGGCCCGTGCATAATACACTTCTTTATTGATCGTTATCATGTTACCAAACATCCCTAAAGTTCCGCCAAAATTGTGTAACATGCACCATATGAATGGTTGACCGAAATACATCTCGTAAAGTTCGTATTGTGGCCACTGCTCCGCTTGAAGGTCCAGTACCAACATTCTACCATTCGGCACTGACGTCATAAATGACCGTACCCTAGATTTAGGCCATTGTAACGGATCGCTAACAAACATCCAATTCTGCAATAACCAGACAGCTTCGTCATCGAATTCTAATAATGTCGAGAATATAGATTTGGCCGTTTGCACAACCAAAGCTGTTGACCATTGTTCAATTTTAACCTCGTTAAATGGGTCCGAAGAGTAAATGTGACTCGTGGCTGACAAACTGCCAGTTTCTTTTAAAAACATTTTCCCTATTATTTTAAACAGTGGTTCATTCGGATCTACGAACAAGCCACAACAATGTTCAGCGTCAAATTTATTCCACGTATCGACGTCGTGAAAAGTTACATTCGGAAATATTCGTGCAAATGCCTTCGGTACGTGACCATTGAAAGCCGGGAAGACCGGTACAATGCCAAGCTGGTACATGTAGTCGATTACGGAATCTTGAATTTCTCTTTGTTTGTCGTTCCATGACTTGAGGAGTGGTCCACCCCAGCCGTGTACATTCCCCATACGAAGCCAAGCCAAAAACGCGGGACCGGTAAAATGCTCATCTATTTCGTCGTCCGTCATTCCGAGGCTGCGATAGACGCGAGCCCAAGCCGCTTCCTGTGCAACTGGCGCTAAAGCTAAGTTAATACCATTCAGTGCCATCCATTGGACGTGTTCGACCCAATCGTTTGTCTGCCACCAAACGAATGAATAAGACGCCGTGCACACGTTTTGATAGTAGCGAAATCTATCATTAGAAACGACAAGTTCGTCGACTTCTGGGAGCGGTTCCGGCACCACAACTCGTTGAACTTGCCACGCTATTTGACTCTTGCAGTATTTTTTCAAGTAGTAATTAAATCCCCATAAAGCCGCCACACCGGTTGTCGCGCGTATGTGTAAAAGTCCTTGAACCGTGCGCAAGGAAAATACATCCTTATTGTCTTTAAACAATAGAGGGTTTATCTCGACTACAACTTTAGTCGTATATTTTGAAATAATTTGAGTGGCGGCATTTTGTTGTGTCGCTGGCGGCGCGATAGTTTGTAACTTTACTGGGTCCAAGTAATCGAGATTCAAACTGTATGAAAACACTGATTTTAATAAAACAACAAGCAGTATCGTGTACTGCATTGTAGCGCGGAGCGTCGCTCACTGACGCGAGTTTATTTTTAATAGGATTCAATAGGGGCATTACTATACAATGGACAATAAGTGAGCGACAAGAAAGTGAACATTGACCCCCGCCAAGAGATAAGAAACCCAAAGCATACTTCGGATATTTTTAATCAGTTTTAAAAACTGTGTGACATTCACCATGTGAGAATAGATAAAATGTAATAGTTATATTATTATTTTTTAACCATAATCGTCATGTTCTGTAATCAGACCAAAGTTATTATTAAGAGTCTGATTCGAATTTAAATTATTCACTTTAAATCAAATGTCTTTGAAACGGTGATTGTTGAATGCCAACACGTTATCTCTACAATGGGTTACCAAAAAAGCGTTTTGTAAAAAAGCATCATCATCTTTTTTTTTTTAGCTGAGTCTTGAGAGGTTATTTGAGCGTAACCTTAACTAGCAGGTGAGCTCACGGGGCTCAAGCCTGACGACGTTGCTAACACGAACGCTAGCAAGGGTCGTGCTTCGCAGAATCTACCACCGGATCAGAAACGCGACCCACTGAGAAGATCCGGCGAGAAACTCAGTGGGCTGTGTCTGTGGGTTAATTTACTCGTCGAGCCCTTCTTCGCAAGCGACGGGCATCATCATCATTTTCAGCCCTTTGATACCAATTACGGGGTAAAGCCCTCTTCGTTTTGTGCCATAATGTACGATAGTTCGCCATTCTCATTCACATCTGCCCCACCGTTTTGATTATGTCATCGCACTACTATGCTAAAGGACTTCGGGTACGTCTATGAGCTTGGCCACCATTCCGTCAGTCTTACTCCATCTATTATCATTTCGTCCTGCCAAGTCTTCAGCCCAACTCCATTTCGGATCTGCTACTCTCTAACAAATATCTATAATATTGTTTGGCTTCTAATGTGGGTAGTATAGACCCGATTGCTAGCTTAGTGTTTCATCGCTTACTTTGAAACGCCCATTCTATACACGGTCTCACCAGTAAGGAACCATATTTCAGCGCCGTATGTTAATGTGGGCTAAATACATTGACTGTAGAGTTTTTGTGTTGAAACATTGTGGGATGTTTTTTTGATTTATTTAATTATTTGTAACTTTATATACTAGACAGTATAAAGGCGGACTTAATGCCATGCGCATTCTCTGACAGTATACCTTAGGAGGTGCAGAGATGAACCTTGGTAGGTGTAGTGTGAAGGTGATATTACTTAAACATATGTGTATATATAACATACATAATATTTATAGATATAAATACATATACATACATATATAGCAATTAGATGACTCTGCTAACTCTCTGAGAAACAGTTCTCGAACCTTCGTCTTAACGCTTCACGTGTAGTGGCCCACCTTATTTTGAGTGGGAGCGCATTCCATAGAAGAATAGACTAAATAGTGAAGGAAGAATGTAAAAAGTCAGAACTATGTGGAGGACAGCGAAGAAGAAGATTGTGAGATGATCGAAGATTTCATATATTATGATGATTTAATCTATATATATAAAAGAAAGTCGTGTTAGTTACACTATTCATAACTCGATAACGGCTGAACTGATTTTGCTGAAAATTGCTGAAGAGGTAGCTTAGAACCAGGAGAAGGACATAGGATACTTTTTATCAATTCCCATGGGACGTGACATAAATCGTGGTATGACAAAACGCAACTGATATGGAATAACAAAACGCAACTGACAGCTAAACGTAATATATTCTATGAGTAATTATAGTAGAATTTTGAAGTTAACCGGTTGATGTGTGTGAAACAAACCGTGTGGCGGAACAAAGTTCGCCGGGTCCGCTAGTATATTATAAAAAAAATAGAAACATAAAATGAACCAATCCAGTGCCGACACGAAATTCCGAAAACGTGCCGTCTGTTAGGAATTCATTGACTTCATAATACACAAAAGTAGCTTGATTGTCTTCATAAATTTAGTTCTCTATATAGAGAATTGAATGTTTTGTGCGATTTTGTTGTAAAGGCAAGGCCCGAAAAAAAGGTTATCATTAAGGTAGCTCAACTATAGCTGATTCTACTAATAAATTATATCTAATTCGCACATTAAAACTGAATCAGACTTAACACTTAAAACCCAAGGATTGGCCAACACAATGACACAATGATTACACAACATTACAAAAAAAAAATCGTTCTATGTCCTAACGTTTATACTAGGTTTTACTGGTTAATTATTCACAAACACGAAAATAAAATACCTTTTTTGGTATAGAGTTTGCTTTTGTGATAGTTATAGTAATAATATCTACTCATTTTGAAATTTTTTTTTAATACTTCAAAAAAACCGCGCTATGAGAGTGGGGTGTTTACGTTTACACAGTGCCACTAGATGGCACTCGAGTCATAAACAACGATCAGGTGTTTTGTACAAGCCCAGAAAAACTTAAAATGTCACGAAAGTGTAAATACGATGCTGATGCATTTTGTTTCATATGTGGTCAATTTATTAAAGTTCAAAAGCAAACTGTTTCATGCCATGTATTTTTTTTTCGTCTTATTATGATCTAAAATATCGAAATTTTATGCTTTGCAATCAAAGTCAAATTTGGTGTTCACCCGTGTTATTGATTAGTTTTAGTATAGTGGCTACACTAATTTTTTTAATTCAGTAATTTCATAAGTTAATATTATGAAAACAATAACAGTGTGATTGACTAATCTTTTTAATTTAGTTAAAAACACTTATTATTTTGTTTGTTATTTTAATACCGTTGCAGATCAACAATAGTGTGTCCTGGGTTTTTTCTACACTATATATTTCACGGTAAGAAATATAACCAGAAAACGCTTAAATAACTGAGAGCAATTACGCTGAGTCCTATGCCTATTATCATCCACTGGTATTAGTGGGACACTGATACTTACAGGTAGAGACAACCCTCCTGCTTATTTTTGCCGCAAGGTTACAGTTTGAAAGGCAATACAACAATTTTACAATTATATTGTGATTTCATTGTATTTACAGTGTTCTCTATGGGTTCTGGTAATCATACAACATCAGGTGATCCATTAGTCATTCAGAAATTTAGTGGAAACAAAATTTAATATAATGGAACAGTTATTTTGGGTTGACTTCCACAGTAATGGAATAACACAGTGTAATAAAATCTAACCCGCAAAATTATAATTTGCGTAATTACTGGTGGTAGGACGTCTTGTGAGTCTGCACGGGTACCACCACCCCGCCTATTTCTGCCGTGAAGCAGTAATGCGTTTCGGTTTGAAGGATGGGGCAGCCGTTGTAACTATACTGAGACCTTAGAACTTATATCTTAAGGTGAGTGGCGCATTTACGTTGTACATGTCTATGGTCTCCAGTAACCACTTCACACCAGGTGGGTTGTGAGTTTGTTCACCCATCTAAGCAAATAAAAAAAAGTTACTATTTAGACTTGTATAGTGAAAAGATTGGTATATTTACCGCCGCTTGTGGGTCCCGGTCGTCCCCCTGGTCGCGCGGGGCGGCGCCTCCCGGAGCGCCCGCGTCGCCGGTGGCGGTGCCGCCGCGTCTCTCTTCACCCTCGACCAGAGCTAACAGACGAGATAACTCTTCCTCGTCGCATATACGCAACGGAGTCTTGGGACCGACGATACATATAGAAACATTCTGTAACATCACATTACATACAATTAGCAATTACATAACGAACTGTAGGATAATGTGCATGTAAAGCGCTAATGAGTTTCAAATCTCAATAACACTATCTTTGTTAACAATTCATTCGGTAACATGTCTTTTATGAGTGGAATGCAGATTTAATCCTCTACCACTATCTTTATTAAAGAAAAGAAAAGAATCCCAGCTCAGGATGAATTAATGTTAGATTTTTTTTAAATATGAGTTACGAGTTCTCATGTGCTCATATTGAACTGAATTTAGGCATTCATTCATTAAACTGGCAACTGTTACATTAAAACTAATGGCTCGCTAATGAGCTATACCAAGACTTTCTCAGTTAGGCCATGCTGGTCATTTATAGTGCTAAAAAAGTTAGAGAGAGAGAAAGAGAGACAACAAAAGAAACAATGCGAAACATTAAATACAAAAAACGTAGAGTTGGCTCTCTCATCGCTAAGAGCGATCTCTTCCAGACAACTATTAGGTGGAAAAGAATCGTTTGGAAACTAATTACATGCGGGAAACCAATCAATTGAAATATATATATGTATTTACATACCCACACGTACATACATATACATACACAATTCCTTACATATATACATTTAATACAATAAAAGTGGTAACCTTTGTGTTTAGATCAACTTCATTTGGCAGCGTATCCCGTAGGGCTCTAAGACCGTGAGCTACTAGCTCTTGAAGGTCACAATCCATGAATGTATTGAGATGCTTCTCAAGATAGGTACGCGCTGACTGCGAACGTGCTCCGATTGCCATCGCACGACAATCAAAGTAGTTGGCTGACGGACAAGTCTGGTAAATATGAGGTCCTTGGTCCTGTCGAAATCAGCAAAGACATGATAAGTATCCTTCTTTAATTCTTGACTTCCCTAGTGTTACTTAGATGTTATTAATCAATGTGTTCAACATTACATAGTATAAAACAAAGTCGCTTTCTCTGTCCCCATATCCCTATGTATGCTTAAATCTTTAAAACTACGCAACAGATTTTAATGCGGATTTTTTTAATAGATAGAGTGATTAAAGAGAGGAAGGTTTATGTGTATAATAACATCCATTAAATAGCGGAGAAATCAATAATAAATTACAGTTTCCGAAGCGAAATGAGGGCGGGTGGCTAGTAGTAAATAAAATTCAGTTTGATCAGTTTCTGCGGTAGGCAGCGGCTTGGCTCTGCCCCTGGCATTGCTGAAGTCCATGGGCGACGGTAACCACTCACCATCAGGTGGGCCGTATGCTCGTCTGCCTACAAGGGCAATAAAAAATAAAAAAAACCTTGAATTGGTATATTGTGACCATGATTTTAACTACCTCCTTTGTTTAAGTTATAAGGTATTCGAGGTTGAAGTGAACCTGTTATTTGTGATGAGAGTTCAACCTAATAAATCGAATATGGGAGATTTAAGTTTTTATGATTGTAAATTTATTTTTGTAAGATGCGATAATACCACAAGAACTAATGTATGCATATAGTAAAATTTGTAAAATTATACATAAAGCACCATATTGACATTAGTTTTCTTTGAATGAATGGCATAGCAGTGTTTAAATGTGCTTACTTGTGTACAAGTGCTGGTTAAAAAAACAGTTTTATCCCTCTCTTCTATAATTTTGTATTAATTTCACACACATATTATAGAGCGGTGAAAGGTTATTTATTAGGTTTAAGCAAAATTTTTGAAACATTACAGAAGTGCCAATTAAAGTTTTAAATTTGGAAAAAATATCTTAAAAAATAATTCTTCATATATTCGAATGGAGTAAATTAATTGAAGTTCAATTAAATTCAGTGAATTGTTGATACTAATACAAATACAATGGACCTCTAACAACAAAATATAAATGTAGCGTATTGAGCGAAATGTTGCTAAACCAAATAGCTTTTCACCCCTCAATATATGAGCCTACAAAACCAGACCTACTAAATTTAAAAACTTAATAATAATGTATTTATTTCTTACTATATTTAACCACAAAGCAACTAAGAAATTTTAATACACACATTGTGAAATCTAGAAGTTGGTACAGTTTATTCCTGCAAAATATACTGGAGCCCCAAAGGTTGGTCCGACCAGATCTCCAAGCAAACCAGCGGACCACTTAGCGTTGCACTACACCAGGCAACTGACCGGAACCGATGGAGGCTGACAGTCGACAAGCTAAAACGGAGTCACGATCCTCAGCAATGAGGGAGTGATGGAGAAGAAAAAATACTTACATCATAACCAGCAACCAACAAGCCCACACCCAAGGGTCGCTTGTCATATCTCTGGGTACAAATCTGCATTTTGTTACCAACTGACGAGATGAGACGTCCAACTGGCATTGGAGCATCATGAGAATATCGGTGATTGAGACACTCTGTGCGCATGTAGCGACTGAAACAAAACATAATTCCATTATTAAATCATTTTAATCCATTTGCATTTATGCTAATTAACCATTTTATTATGAAAGGTGCGGATAGATGCTGGAAAAAACCTGGCAGGGCACAGAGAATATCAAAATCCATATATGAAGATTTAAATATGCCCTTGGAAATTTTAATATTAAATCATGTAACATATCCATAGCATGCTTTCTTTAACAAAAACTTCAATGATATTTGATATTGTTTTATTTTTTTAAATAACATTTCTTGTGGCATAACTATAATAGTTAGACATAATATGCTGTCGCGACACTTTTCGTGAATAATAATGTGTTCTACAAAGTCATAGTACATTATTTTATTCTATCATCAATAGTTTTCGCAGGGCACGCGATGTGAAGAATATTTTATGTAATATTTTTACACCTTGGGTTACATTATTGGAGTTTTAGTAAGGATCGCTCATTTTTATCAAAAAAGATTATAGCCTATGTCACTCCGGAATAGTGTAGCTTCCAAACAGCACAGAATTTTTCAAATCGGTTCAGTAGTTTTGGAGCCTATTCAATACAAACAAAGAAACAAATCTTTTCTCTTTATAATATTATTTGTGTTGTTTGTGTAATATTATTTGTGTTTCTCTTTATAATATTATTTTAATATTGTGATACTTTTTTTACATATAGTCCAAGCATCTTAGTGGTGATACTGAAAAACATAATCTTTCTGGTAGTTAATTAGATAGCTGCAAGCACAATGGCACTGTATTTAATTGTACTTATAGAGAATATTTTATTATTAGAATTTTTTTTACTGAATGAACTCTTATTGCCTTACAATTCATCAAATTAATGGAAGAATTTATATAGTTAGCTGTTTTGAACAGTTTAGAGGACAGAATTAAGATTTCTATTTTTTTTTCTTTCCTATTATGTTTGGAGCTTGCATTGGTCGAAGTAATTGTATATAGTAATGTGCTTTTAATAACAAAAGTGTAAGTTTTCATATTTCATTATAATTTGTCAGCCTTCATTACATGACAAACCAGGCTTAAATGTACTTGATGTGAATAAATAACTGGGAACAAATCACGAACAAGGTCTGCTCAGGTTTAGGTAACTGTCTAGTTCTATCTATTTATTTAACTGGAATTATGAAAACCCAAAATTTATGTTTGTGCGTTACACAAAAACATATTTATTTTATTTTAATAAAACTTATTAAGTACGCTTAAAAGGTTTTGTTTAGTTGAAATTCATAATAAACAAAATATTTTAAAATATGGTCAAAAAAACAAATACATAATTACTGTTTAGGTCAAGCTCGAAACTAAGTAAGTCAGGATCAATATGCCTAATCTTGTAAGCCAATCAAAAGCGCGATTAAAACTTTGTTCAAAATTTCAAAAAAAAAAGAGCCAGCAATGCTTGTCAATCAACTCTTCAAGGGTTCAAATAAAAATTGCCAAATGGTTTTAAAGAAGTTAAATAAAAAAAATCCATTTAACTACTGAAATGTTTTATGATTTTTAAAAATTATTTTTCTGTCCAATTCTACGTGTCTACTACCTATGTTTATGATACTGTATGTAATTTGCTAGTAGCATTTAAGAACTACATATTTTCAATGTAGGCGCCTGTTGAATTCCTACTAAAAGGAAGTAAAATATCTCAGATAGAAATCACAACATACCTCAGCATACGAGCATCTGCAGTAAGACCTGATATAGAAATTCCAATATGTTCATCAATAGGAATAATTTTCTTCTGATATGCGGACAATTCGCTCACAGCGCGTTTCAACGCTATCAACACCGCATAGTCCTTATTCTTCAGACCAATGGTTGCAGAACCAAGTTTCACAGCTTCCATTGCATACTCCACTTGATGGAGACGGCCTTGAGGACTCCATACTGTGACGTCGCTATCGTACTGGTTCCTGAACTGAGAACCAAGTGACCGTTTTTTTTATTTGTGGATGGTATAGGTTAAGAAGGTTAGTTATGACTGGACTACTTTGTTCTTAGCAGTTTTCATATTCTTATATGTATATAGTTAAAACTTCTGCATGGCTGTATATATTCAGCCGTATAAATTCAATTATTTTAGTATAATAAAGTTTCTTGCAGTGACTATGCAGATTTTTTCTTGAAATAAAAGGATATATAGTTGTCTATTTAAAGATATCTTGGAAATTATTGACCACGATTACTTACCATCTTAAGTTTTATTTAATTTAGAAAAGTACAATTTCTACTATGAATTAATTTCATAAAATTATTGTAGCGGCGAATGAAAAATATAGTTTACCACACATACAAGCACACTAAGTATATTCTATGCAGTGACTTTCTTAAAAGTGACACTGACAATCACAATCTTTCAATTGTCAATCACTAATATTGTGAACTTAATGCAAAGACTTACAGATCCAAGATATTCTCTCTCGATTTATAGTAAAATATAATAATAGTTAGGTAATAAAATTATAATAATTAAAATATAATTAGTTTTATTTGATCTCGAAGTATATGGTGGAATTACGAACTTAGGCATAATGAGAAAACTGATTTAACACTACATATCTACATATTACCCGCTAATGATAAACAGAAAGCAATTTTTTAAAGATAGAATTAATTATTATAATTAAATTGACACTAAATTTCTTGACTGATTTTTCAAAGAATCACGATTCCGATCTAGTGGTAGATTCTGCGAAGCACTGCTTTTGCTAGGGCTAGTGTTAGAAAATTTTGTCAGGTTGAGCCCCGTGAGCTCACCTACCTATCACTGCGCAGCTGAAATAGCTTCTTAGGCTAACAGCGGATAGGTAGGGGAATATTTAATTAAGCAAGCAACTTAACAGCCAAATCACTGTCAAAAAATAATATAAAAACATTAAGCTATTCTGTTTTTACGTTACTACAGATCTTTTAAAATAGAAAAGTAGAATTCGTCACTATGATGGAACTATTGAAGTCATCCAAAGTACTTTTAGAAGAAAAACATGTCACTCATTTCAAAGCCCAATGGTAGATGACAAGAGAGGTCTCTGAAAATGCACTGTGAACGCATTTAATTTATATGGATGAATTCTAGTCCAGAAGAGGGGGTGCGATAGTAAAAACGAGTTAGCGGGATCATCTTGAAAATTCGATTGCTTTTAATTTTAGTAGTAGAACATAGATTTGATATAATATATATTCTTGGAGGCTATTCTCTAATAGATTTCACCTACTTATTATACAAAATAGGCAGAATTAAATTAATAAGTTTTTCTCGAAAATTAATCAATTTTCAATTCAATTCTTTATTAAAGATTCGAATAGGAAATTTCAAAAGTTCTAATAATTATTACTTCAATTCTTCTCTATGATGCTTACATCTATACTTTATTTATGAAGATGTTGATGTTGATTATAGCAGATATATACATATATGTAATCACTTATTTTCTCTTTTACATATCTATTTTACTTCGTGCGATTCTCCCTACATTATTACCTATGTCGATAACATCTCCACGAAAATCGAATCGGTTATAAACCTTTACCTTACCGATGGAAATAACAATAGCATTGATATTGTTCGGTCGTAACGTTATAATAACGACGAAATCTATCGTAAACCCGTTGATAATGCTAACGACTTCGTAGCGTTCACAGCGTAACGGTTTGTTTCACGGCTTTTCCGAATCCTCTTTTTTTTGCTGATGAGCTTACAACCCACCTAGTGTTACCTAAGTGGTTACTGGAGCCCATAGACATCTACATCGTAAATGCACCACCCACCTTGAGATATAAGTTCTAAGGTCCCCCAAGTATAGTTACAACGGCTGCCCTACCCTTCAAACCGAAACGCATTACTACTTCACGGCAGTAATAGACTAGGTGGTGGTACCTACCTGCGCGGACTCACATTTACTCCTTTTTATGTAGTACTGTTGATTGACGTTGCAATCAATACACAAGCAAAGATCGCTCGATATTTTGTTTGATAACATTACTATCGTTCAATACGTATCACGTTCCTTCTATACTTTTGTTAAAATAATTATCAGCAGCACGCTTTACAATCAGTAATCAAGACACCAATTAGGGACATTGTGTTGTGTGAAACTTAGAGCGCCATCTTAAGCCCTTAATCAAGCTAGAGCGAGATTGTCTTTTGGCGCCTTTTACTCGACGATTTCATACGATGAATTAGATTTTGGTTTATTTAGGTACAAAGAAAATCTTGTTTATCTGAAACTCAAATACGTTGACCTTTTTTAAATCATATTGAGCTTAAAATAAAGAAAGAACCTCAATACCAGTAATTAAAAGAAATAACATTATTATTTTAATAGATTGAAATAAACAGTAATGGATATAAAAATGCGAGAGCGGTACAGTATACTTTATTTTGGTTGGTGGAATTCAATTTTCATTAGCGCCTAACTCGTCTCAAAAGACACCATTTCATTATATTTTTCAAATGAAGTTGCTTTTCTAATTTGTGATTTTGTCCGCTTTTGTCACCTGGCGTCCAGAGAAAGCACAATTCTCGCATAATCCCGGGGCCGCATCCACAAAAGTGAAAAAAAATAATGCCAGAACAAGCATACCTTTTCTGAAACTAAATATCCTCCCAGTTCCTAAAGAGTCTTGTTTCGAATGAAGCTAAATCATCAGTCCTCATACATAATTCATCAGTCTTGCCCTATCATTAAATTATTGTAACCCCTAAAGCTACGTGTTTAATTTAAGAAAGGCAGTAATTATAGATTATGAATGGAGCAAACAGGGCGCCGTTGGTCCGTCATTGGATCCAATTATTAAGTAACAGCAAAACAATATACATGTCAAATTTTAATAGACTTAGGGCATGTTTCACAATGTCGAAACAGATGCTCTTTTGTTTCATTAACAATTTGTTTTAAGTATAAAATTATTTCTTGCTTGTGTATACGCTTCGTTTTTTAATAGCCCGCGCGCCATTGCTGGAGTTTTTTTAATTTTTTGTTTTTTTATTATATGGGTGGACGAGCTCATAGCCCACCTGATGTTAAGTGGTTATTGGAGCCCATAGACATCTAAAACGTAAAGGCGCCAACCACCTTGAGTTATAAGGTCTCAGTATAGTTACGTCTTCCCCACCCTTCAAGCCGAAACGCATTACTGCTTCACGCCAGAAATAAGCGGGGCGGTGGTACCTACCCGTGCGGACTCACAAGAAGTCCTACCACCAGTAATTACGCAAATTATAATTTTTCGGGTTTGATTTTTATTACACGATGTTATTCCTTCACCGTGGACATCAATCGTGAACATTTATTAAGTATGAATTTCATTAGAAAAATTGGTACCCGTCTACGGGATTCGAACACCGGTGCATCGCTAGATACGAGTGCACCGGACGTCTTATCTTTTAGGCCACGACGACTTCTAACATTGATACTAAGACTTACTCGAAATGAAAATAATGGTAAAGCTTCAACACTATACGACCAAAGATGCGAGGATGAGCAAAACACAAATAAATAAACAGTTTTTCGTATTAGCAAGTGCGTCTCGCAATTTCTCTCACTGTAGATGCCCACTGAGTTCCTCGTAGGCTCTTATCAGCGGATCGCTATTCCGATCCGGTGGTATATTTTGCAAAGCACTGCTCTTGCAAGGGCTAGTGTAAGCAAATTCTCTCAGGTTGAGCCCGTGAGCTAACCTACCTGTCCAGGTATAAATTGGAAATTAATCATTCATACTTACCACAACTGCAAGATCAAATTGCATTATTTACGCTTACTTTGGATAAATTACATCATTTCACATTCTCTATTTCACCTTCTAAAATCTTGTTCGTAGAGAGCAACAGCTTCCTTTGTTTCGATAGATACTAATATCACAATAAAAACATACTAATAAATATAAAATAAAACCCCATTAAATAGAATCTTCAATATTATGTGGTTTAATTTTTATTTATTTTCGGCACAATTTTTGGTTGTAAAAATTGCCAACTTCCATACAGTAAGCATTTATTTAACACAGTTTTGCACAATCCATCAATTTTTTAATTGTTTGTCTATTGAAAAATACAATTTCGATTAACTTTACAGTTTCATTGTATCCTCAACTGTTATTGTGTTCGGGATTAATGCCATATTGATACGAATATTTTGATATTTTATTTGAACAGAAAAATATAATGCATTTCATTTCAAGAATGGAATTAGCTGTTCTACGTTAATCAGATATTGAAATATGTAATAACATATGTTTAAATATACATACACAAATTTTAATATTAAATATGTTCAGATGAATTTTACGCAAATTTGCAAATGAATTCTAGCCACTACAATCACAAAATTCAATTCAACGTAGATTCCATTTTTATAATATATTAATAACACAAGTCTTTAATATATTTTAATGACCAGTCTAGTCCATGAGAGCTTTCTATCAAATAGCCGTCCCTTTTAATATATTTTTTATTAGACTTTAAATTCCATGTAGCTAACTTGCCAAAAGATTCACTATCGATGATTCTGTGCCAAGACAGTGGAAACAAGAATTAATCTTTATTTATTTTTATTATATTANTTATAATATATTAATAACACAAGTCTTTAATATATTTTAATGACCAGTCTAGTCCATGAGAGCTTTCTATCAAATAGCCGTCCCTTTTAATATATTTTTTATTAGACTTTAAATTCCATGTAGCTAACTTGCCAAAAGATTCACTATCGATGATTCTGTGCCAAGACAGTGGAAACAAGAATTAATCTTTATTTATTTTTATTATATTATGCTTGATTTAATTCCGTTCAAAATAGGGAACTCAGGATCGCCAATTGGAAATTAAACTGAAATTTACCAATGCTACTTATCATTAGACAAGGGAATAATCGCTTTCTGACGCTCAATATGTCAAGAACAAGGCGAATAGTTAACATATTTTTTTTTAGGAAAAACACATGTGTCCATTCCTATGCATGATCGTGAAATTCAAAAAAGCAAACACATCCATGTCATGTCATATAGATATCTAAATCTAATAAGGATCCAACGGTAAAAGTTTAATATTATTGCAACTTTATAAATTAAGTTATCCCTCTCTCAAATATACTTTGTTATTCAAATTTTAGTTTGGGTGGACTTTTTGGATATACCCATCCAATATTTTTCATTCACCAATGTGACAAGGCTTACCATGGCAGGAACATAGATTATGGTTTTACAGAATGTGTTTTATGGCGGATTATTTATTCTACATAAGTAGAGCCATGTGGCGACCAGCTCTTGAGTGCCTATACTTCTTCGGAGATGGTCTTGCCGCTGAGTAATCAGCGAGGGGAGCAGTGTATTCCAAAGCATGAGAGCGTTACTTAGCTCCAATGAAGAATAGTGCGATCGGCAAAGGAGGTACTTCGATTTTTATTAAATGGATATTCGTACTCGCCCGCTTCACTGCGCATTTAAAATTAGCATTATTATTTATTGTCATTATTATTAGGGAGTCCAACACATATAAATATTAGCCTATCCATTAAGTCAATGTATTTTCTCCACGGATACCAAGTTTCAAGTCAATCGGATGCATGGTTCAGTAGTTATAACGGGACATCCGTAATAACCACTGTAGATTTATATATTAGTATAGATAATAATGAAAACGGTACTAAAAGTATCCTGTACATTGAGTTCATAATAAAATGTACTTATAAATGAAATAAGCACTTACTTGGGCAGCTAAACAAGACACTAAAAGCGTTCGCTTTGCAAGTGTCACTAATTCTTTAATTTTATTTTTAATTCTAATATTCGATAGATATGCAGATAGAAATATGAGATAGATAGATTGTTAAAATATATTTTTTGGGATGATAGAGTTGATTTTAGACCTGAGAGATAATATTCAGCATCACCCGGAGGAGTGACATGGGTTGAAACAAAAGATTTATATAGCTAACGTCGTCGTGGCCTAAAGGATAAGACGTCCGGTGCATTCATATCGAGCGATGCGCCGGTGTTCGAATCCCGCTGGCGGGTACCAATTTTTCTAATGAAATACGTACTCAACAAATGTTCACGATTGACTTCCACGGTGAAGGAATAACATCGTGCAATAAAAATCAAACCCGCAAAATTATAATTTGCGTAATTACTGGTGGTAGGACCTCTTGTGAGTCCGCACGGGTAGGTACCACCGCCCCGCCTATTTCTGCCGTGAAGCAGTAATGCGTTTCGGTTTGAAGGGTGGGGAAGCCGTTGTGACTATACTGAGACCTTAGAACTATATCTCAAGGTGTGTGGCGCATTTACGTTGTAGATGTCTATGGGCTCCAGTAACCACTTAACATCAGGTGGGCTGTGAGCTCGTCCACACATCTAAGCAATANAAAAAAAAAAAAAAAGCTTCAAACTATTTTGCTGTTCTATAGTTAAATACTCTTTGATACGACGCCTCAGAGACTAAACGTGGGCGTACTCATTCATGCAGCCATAGTTCTGGAGGAAAGCCAATATTCTTAATCACGTCAATACGCTTTACCTTTTACTATAAAAATACTGCACGAAATCGTTACGAATACGTGTCACTGTCTTTTGATAACATTTTCAAGGCGAAATTTGAATAATTTTGCTATGAAAGATTTTTTGAAGCCCGCTAATAGTATGGATATCGGATGTTTTTTTACTAGGCAGATGATCGTAATTTTTTTTTTGTCATTATATACGTAATCCAGGTGTACAGCAAATGTAAAATTATAAAAAGGAATTCAAAGGAAAATTGATTGGTTAATGTAATTTTTTTGAGAGCGAATATTAACATGCGATAATTGCCAAGCGGTCGGTTTCACTATTGACTTTATTTATTAAACAACAAGTTCCTCGCTGGCCTCTTCGTTCACTTTCACAAAAATATTATGGTTAATGTTTACTTTAAACATTAACATTTATGACCTAAATTTTTTTCTATCGGGATAAGAGGTATTGTTGGTGGCTCGAGAGCTTTTTAACTTTACCGTAACGAGTCAGCAGGGGCTCAACCAGGGGGGAACAGGAAACCTACCCTACTTATTTCTCGAAGGGAACTCTTCTACCTCTCATTGTTTTATAGTTCGCCTGTTTACTAACTGACACTTGTGGACACAGGAACGAATTTATGGAAGAATAGATTAAAATTCACCCATATTCCTTCTGGAAATTGAATTGTACCCCAAAATTATTTTCGCTTTGGAGAAAACCGTAGTAAACAGATTTAGATCGTTTAAAATTAGAAATATATACATATATTCAGTTTACATACAGCTTTATGAAAAGACACGCTTGTATCTTAATGTTCGGGCCTCTAGAATAACGGTTTTATATATTTTCTATCTATATTTAAAAATTAATAAAAAAATAGTACTTACTTTTATTAGTTAGAATGTGTTATCGGCCCACTATAGCATAAGGAAAATCAGACTATATAAGCTTCCTAAATTTGGTAACCGACCTTCTAATAGACGCAATAACATAATTAACCTAGAAAAAATGCTATTTTACACTTCGATACGGAATAAATGTTTGTTTCGTGCTAGAATTAGACAGTATTCCCATAGAGAGAGCCAACTGAGTTTCTCACCGGATCTTCTCAGTGGGTCGCGATTCCGATCCGGGCCTAGATTCTGCGAAGCACTGCTCTAGCTAGGACTAGGTTAGCAAATTCTCTCAAGTTGAGCCCGTTTGCTCACCTACCTGTTCGCGTAGCTGAAATAGCTTCCTAGACTATCAGCTAATATATAGGGGGAATGAGAAGATAATATGGCGATAACTGTTTGAACGGACTCATAATATTTCTTATTACTAATACTTAGATGCTTCGGACCAAGAATAAGGAGGTAGGAAGATATCAAGGATATAATGGAGTAACGCCAAAGGGTAGAAAACTATCCACTGAGCGTGTGTAATTGGTTGGTAGACCGGCGGACCAAATGCTACTACTGCCCGAACTCCTAATTAAACAAACATATCTTGAAAATGTCGTTAGCGAGATTCAGGTGTTTGTCAAATATTTTTGTGTTGTTTGATAGCTACCGACACAATACTATTACTATAAATATCAATAGGTTTTAATGAAGCAAATGTTATACAGCTGTATTTATTTTGACAATACATTAATAAGTCAGCCGATTTACCGCTAGTTTCGTGGCCACGCAATCTTAGTCGGTCTCCGCGTTCAGTGGGCGTTGGTTATGCTGTTTATTCTTTTGACCTTAACAGCTGAGTCAACAGAATACGCGAGTTCGGAGATGGCTATCATAAAAGAAAACGAATAATTCTGAAAGTCCTCAAATAAATTATTAATCGATGATTTTTATTATTGTATTGACCATAACAACTTGTGACGGCAATAATTTAATATTTTCAATCAAGGTCGCAGTTTCACGCTGTGTTGTCTATGGGTCTGAAGGAGTCCATATAGAGTCTCTTCTTTATTTCGCCGTAAAATCGTGTTTTATGTAATTAACACCACAGTTGAAACAATAGGAGTTTTCTTGTTGTAGCGGCATAAACAACTAAGTTATTATATTATATTAGTTACATATTACACACATTATATTTTATTTATAATTTAAATTTTCGGCGGTAAAAAGGTCCCATGTCACAGATTATCTTCTGTTTCCCACTTCTCGTGCGTTCCGGCTTACGCATCATAAAAAGGTGCGTTCTTAAACGCCACAGGTCGATAACCTATAAACAATGAGTAAATGAATGAGATCGCCGAACTGTTTAAGGTATTAAAAAAATCAGAGGTTTCATTTTATAATATTATTCAGTGACAAATTTTGTAACTGTATGATTTGAATACGTTTTTTTCTATTTTTATAATTTAAATCAACACACTGAAAAACACTTTGATTAATTACTCTATGAAAAAGCCCTTTGATTATTAAAAATAAATGAGATATTTTCCACTCAAGAGTAATTTATTTTGAAATTCCTATACCATAGACACAGCCTAACAGCGAATATTATAATTCAAACATACACGCACTTTTAAAAAAAAATACAATTAAACCTACAGAATTTTCAATGTTATTCGTAGCAAAGGGATCCAATACAATAAAGGCATGTCATAACACACGTAAGAGAGTAAAAAGACAGTTTAAACATGTTTAGCTGGCGGCCAAAATTTTATTTGCTCCCCTTTACGCGTGTGGGTCGAGTGGAATTAACGCGCTGTTAGTACATGTTAAGTTTTTTAATTTTAGATTCCGGCCCATGTGTCTATGGTCAGAGGTTCTTAATCAGATAACAGGTGGAAGTGTTAGAAAATCACAAGCTATTTTCTTCTCTGTTTCTATTTCATTATTAACTCAGCAGCTAGACTGAACACAGCTACGGTATTTTTCTAAAAAAAGTCCCGTTTATATTTCCCGCAAACGAACTATAGTTTGACGTTTCGAGGGTAAGAGAGCCGTCAATCCCGTGCAACTAAGACATCGTATCTCAAGAACATATACAGGCAGAGATTTACGCTTCAATGTCTCTGGACAAGAACTTAACATCAGGAAAACCGTTAGCTTAGCTTAGCTTAGTTTATGGTAGGCAGCGGCTTCGCTCTGCCTCTGGCATTAGTGACGTCGATGGGCGACGGTAACCACTCACCATCAGGTGGGCCGTATCTTCGTTAGTCTACAAAGGCAATTTAAAAAAACTAGCTGGTTTTTTTATTTACTATTTAATACTTAATTTTCCGGTTCACATTTTTATCTCTAAACCATAGTTAACTCAAGTCACTGATAATTATAACAGAATTTGTATATCGTGACGTCACATTGACAATACTAATATAAATGCTATTACGCATGTTTACTATAAAACTGACCTCAAATAATGACATAAACAGATTTATGCCAATTATAGGAAGGCTATCGCTAAGACTATCGCTAAACGTATCAAAAACACCCCTTAGTTAAAACTATACATGCGCCATCTGTCGTATATTTATAATACTAGGATAGAAGCCTGAAGTACCAACAATGACACCCTATCAAGTTTCGTCACAGTCGGCTTAGGAACACTTAATGACAAACACATAAAGAATCATCATTTGTTATAAATCAATGACTGCATACATACATCTCTATAAAATAAAAATAGACGAAAGCTATTTAAAAAATCGAAATCTATTTTGTTGATCGTATCCCTAACCGTACGGATAAGAGGTAGTGTTCAAAATAAAGTCATAACATAAATCATAATTAAATGATAGCATTTCGTTGAAGTCTTTTGCAAGGCGCCCGCCCATCGAACTAAGAAGGTCATAATATGATACCTAAATAGCTAACGTAGGAGTACAGACGATGTCAGAAGTGCTTAAACAATATTTTATTTAAAATGAAGAGCCATCATAAAATATGATCAAGGATAATAATTTATTTTTCCCAAGAACCTTTTTTGATGGAGTACCATGTATCATAAACAATATCAATTGTTATAAGGTTCAAGGGCACGAACAACTTAAAATGCATATAATTTAGTTGTAAGCCGTCTAGGGGAAAAAGCGATATATATTCGTTATTCTGTAAATGTACAGACGAGACATCACATTTCTAATTTATATTGATAAGTGTCACAACGTAATTAACATAATTAATCTTTAGACATATCGATCGGCATCTCAACTATAGTGTAAAACGGTTGTACTCCTCTTCAAAACTAAATGCCTGAATGCTTAACTATGACTGCCTGACTTAAATATACAAGGTACTAGTGTCCACGTAATATACCTTACATCCTTCAACCAGCAATTCACCGTTCACCATAGATGGTCTGTATGTTGCCCATCAGTGGCTCCCATTTGTGGAGTTATTAAAATTATCTACGGTTGATGATGATTGCGGATAATTTGAATAATGCTTTTTGTGATCAGTATATTCGGGACGAAATTTTCAAATTAGTAAAGTTAGTAAAACTCGTCGAATATTTGGCTGTTTAACTTAGACTAATGCATTCCAAAAAATGTAATGCAACATTTTTATTACAGTCTTGCTACGAGTGTATTTTCGAATCTACCTATTTTTAAAGACTTACTTATAGCATTATTCTAAATCAACTTCAACAAAATTATGTACTTAAACGATTTTGTCGGCAAGTATCCCCTCATCCCACGTCCCATGGTTTTTTGATCGGAGTCCAAGTGACGTCACAAGTGTAGCAACCACATAAAACGGTACGCGCCACTGCTACAGCCACCAATATCGTAGAGCATTCACTACGGCGTAGACGCGCTACGCAGCCTCCAGGGAGAACTTAGTCCGAGTTTATAGTGAATATCAAGGTAAGTGTTTGAATTTATTTTAAATATTCAATTTAAATGTAGTGAATATGGTGTGTGTAAAAATGCATATTTAATTTAAAAAAAACAACTTAATTTTTTTGAAATCATTTCGATGGCATTTCTATTAGCAAAATTTATTTTTTGTACTCTATACATTTTTGTCAAATTCTTAAAAAAAATATAAATTAGTTACTCAAAAAGTCATACTCAAAAATACTGATATTTATCATTTATTAATATATTTTTTTTCGAAATATTCGCATTGATTGACATACCAAATAATTTATAAGCATCTACTGGAGTGTTTAAATAGTTATTATATATGAAAAAAATTCCAATGGAATAATTTGTCAAAAAAAAAAAACCTTATCAAATTGTGCCAAGAAAACCGATCCTACAAATTAAACTTATTAAAATAAAATTCCACCGTGGAGACTAAATGAAGTTTTAGATAGTTTATATTTAATAGTAGTTTAAGTCACAATAACTACATGTTAGGTCTTCCCAGTTTATTTAACTTTTATCCGAATTTTCAAACGTCATGAAAATTTGTCCTATCTATATTTTCTAAACTTTAATTAATTTTAATTGTCATTCCACCCAAAACCAAATGCTTCCCAAAAGAATTTGGTGCTAATAATTCACAATGAGAATGATCTGATATTGAAGAGCACATCAGACTAAGCTCTCAACTGCAACGAAATAATCTACTTTATAGAGACGTATATATGAAAATTGACCATTAATTATAATACGAACCTAACTTATTCACCTCAGAGTTTCTTCAAGAGATCTTACTAATGGGTTAGCCGCAATATACGTAAAGTAGACTAAATCAGTCACCCAGCGGAATTTGTTCCAACCCGCCAATCCCAACTTTGTCCATTAACACATTTCAGATAATCGTCCTCTGTAATTCGAAATTAAATTTTAACTGAGCTCAGTTAATTTTTGGATAGGTCTTGATCACCGAAAATGTGTGCTTAAGAAGTGTTGTTTGAGAAATTCTGTTAGATATCCGGATGATGATAATAAAACCCTTTTAACGTAAGATATTTATTTATTTATTACAAAAACATACAATTTTAATCATAATAACAAATATTGAAACGATGTTATCTGCTGTAGTCATAGACTGTGTTGTAGATAACAACGCCAACCCCTACACACAACGAACAATAACATATAAATTTAAATATTTCATAAACACATTATAATAATTAATTTTAGATACAATTATCAAATTAATACAATATTATTTCAAAATCTAGAAGTACAATTAGTGTATGTGTGTGTGTGTGTGAATTCCTGAGTGTATGTGTAGATGCGTGTTAATACCTAATATATAAATTGCTCATTACCAAAAATGTGTAAAAATGTGTAATCTACTCCAGTAATTCTTCTATATCTTCTTTGACGTGACATATGCCTAGATAACTGACTAAGAATCTGTTGATACATATGTAGCTCGCTCTTTACTCTGCTGTGTTACTATGTAAAGGCTACTTTACGGACACCTTTTATAGATGTATTCTTAATCTCAATATACTTGTATACTGCTATACTGTTTTACTGTATATAAAAATAAATCTATATACACTACGAGAAAGGCTTTGCGTCAGAAATAAGACGAACTTTACTAGAGGATCACTAGTAGAATTATTTGAAACGGATAAGCTTTGATTATATCAAGCATTATTTTTTGAGTTTTCCACTTTTAGGGTAATTTGTCGTCATTTAAACTGAAAATACTATACCGACATTATTGTTGTTGCGTTTTAAATTACTGTGCAAGCTGATTATATTTTTTGTATTCCTATTTAAATTTTAATAGTAAAAGCAATTAAATTATTATACAAGCTTATATTTTTTGTATCCTTATTCTTATTTCAATTTTAATACTAAAAGCAAATTGGACAATGTAATTAATTACATTTTGAATAAATGCAATTTTAAAAAAAAAAGTGATCTAAATAGAATTGACTATTTTGAATGGTATTTATTTTGTAAATAGTTTATTTTGACAAAGAAACAAATTTTCTAATATGAATGCGAACAAGCTCTTCGAAATAAAATTAGGTACACCAAAGTCACAGAAAAAGTGGACGTAGTTAAAATGACATAAGCAGTTTCATTAATGTTTCGAATAACATTAAAAACTACATCTCCTCCTTGCGTCGATAATCCTCAGTGCTGAGGGTCGTGGCCTCCTCTAATAACTTTCTCCTGCATCATCTTGCGCCATTCCTGCCTGTCCTCGGCTACGTCTAATAAGCGTTAAAAAGTAGCATAATGTGTTGAAATACAAAAACTGTTTTGAAAACTGTGCTCTAAATTACAAGCACAAGTTTCTAGTCTTGAGAAGTTGTATGTGCTAACTTACACAAAACAATTATCCAAATTATAATTTAATCCAAAAGGGGCAACATTAACGGTATTGTTCTCGTAAGATGTGGATTACATGAGGTCGGGTTATTAGCTTTTGTTTCAAAACAATAATGAAATGTATTTGAATACAATAATAAGATGCCTTAATTATAAATTATTTTTGTGAATTAATATGGGCCGGTCAAAAGATGAGAGTTATTTTAGTTTGTGCCGTCATTCGTTCAATGATAAACTCATGTTTAATGGCAATTAAACACTTGGTCACGAAAGACTTCCCCAAGAAAGGAATAGCATTATGTAATAAAGTTTTTTTTAATTTTTTTTATTGCTTAGATGGATGGACGAGCTCACAGCCCACCTGGTGTTAAGTGGTTACTGGAGCACATAGACATCTACAACGTAAATGCGCCACCCACCTTCAGATCTATGTTTTAAGGTCTTAGTATGGTTACAATGGCTGCTTCACCCTTCAAACCGAAACGCATTACTGCTTCACGGCAGAAACAGGCAGGGTCGTGGTGCCTACACGTAGGGACTCACAAGGGGTCCTACCACCAGTGATTACGAAAATTATAATTTTGCGGGTTTGATTTTTATTTCACGATGTTTTTCCTTCACCGTGGAAGTCAATCGTGAACATTGGTTAAATACGTATTTCATTAGAAAAATTGGTATCCGGCTGCAGGATTCGAACATCGTTGCGTCACTAAATATGAATGCACCGGACTTCTTATCCTTTAGGCCACGACGACTTCAAAACTTATACGCATAAGATCACACGGTCAGATCGTCATAATGGCTATGGGTTCAGGTTCCAACAGCAATTGGGTTGTGAACTCTTTCTCTGCAATAAAAACAAAATAAAACTACCCTCCACGTATGTGAATAGCTTTAATGACTCGACTCTTGTTTCCTTGGATTAAATAACCAAAAGAAATATTCCTGAATATTAATAAAACTTATCTATATATATAAAAATGAATTGCTGTTCGCTAGTCTCGCTAAAACTCGAGAACGGCTGGACCGATTTGGCTAATTTTGGTCTTGAATTATTTGTGGAAGTCCAGAGAAGGTTTAAAAGGTAGATAAATATGAAAATGCTCGGAATTAAATAAAAATAACAATTTTGTTTTTCCTTTGATGAGTCCCCCGTCGGACGGATTCCTTTTGTTTGTTTTAAGTTCATTTTATATAAAAGTTTAGGTCTTTTATTTATCGATTGAGGCACTACGAAGTTTTCCGGGTCAACTAGTAATAAATAAATAAAAATCTCAGATAACAGTTCTATTAAATATAAAATATTATATTATATTCATAAAATATAATATAATTTTGCTTTTCGCACAAAAACCATAATGGACAGACAGGATACAACTTGATTGACGTTGTCATCGTAATTCCTTCGGTTTCGTTATGAGGAATCCTTTTTGAGCGAACCTTTTTAAATGTACGAATTAAGAAACGAAATTTCCTGTTTCTGCCATTCCATTTATGAGATGTTTTCGTGGAACATTAATCGTAATAGTGATAGCTAGAGCTAATTATTGATGATATTTGGGAAATATTAATGAAAAATACAGAAAAGTCGATTTTCGTAACGCCTGTTTACGAATAGTAAAAATTGTAACCAATCTAAATTTAATTGTAATTTAAATTCGAATAAAATTCACGGAAAGTATGTAGTTTCATTTTTATATAACCAATTATGACTACTTCTTTTTTATTGCTTAGATGTGTGGACGAGCTCACAGCCCACCTGATGTTAAGTGGTTACTGGAGCCCATAGACATCTACAACGTAAATCCCACCTTGCAGCCTGCACCTTGAGATATAAGTTCTAAGGTCTCAAGTATAATAACAACGGCTGCCCCACCCTTCAAACCAAAACGCACTACGGTTTTAGGGCAGAAATAGGTAGGGCGGTGGTACCTACCCGTTCGGATTTACAAGAGGTCCTACCATCAGTAATTTAGTATTTTAGTATTTTTATTCTACATATTCACAAGATTCTAACTTAAAGGATGCCGAGTTCCACTTGAAGAATAGTGCTATCTAAATATTTTAAAATTCTGATTATTAATTATGACTGTTTTGGCACGGAATAAATATCTCTCGTTGGGATAATGTAATACATTATTAGTATTAGTGGAGAAAATATGTATTAACGTATCCCAGTTTCAAAACCGAGACGATTGTGAAGTATTTGGAAATGGTCCATAAAATATTTATTATAGTATACAAATAAATGTTACCCGTAAAATATGTTACCGAGTACTTTTAGTATATATCTACAAACCGTGAAAATCTATTTTAAGGAGTAACTATATTTATATATCGCACACACGTTGCAATAACGTCACTTATGCAAATTATGTAATTTTCCAGGAGAAACGTTGGAAAATTCAACATCTTATTATATAATTCTTATATAGTTTTACTAGGCTATAGAAATAAAATGATAATATTTAAACTAAAACTATAAACTGCGTCAGTAAAAGCAAACATCTCTATCGTCTCACTAATAACTATTAAAAAATGTATTTTCTCATACTCAGTTAACTTTTTGTTAACTGTTAACAAAAATTGCATAAGTGACTTATAGCACCGTATGTGCGATATGTATATACAGAAGGGTGTAACATTAATCAATCTATCATAGTAGACTTTCGGTCAATAATCTCATTTTGGTACCAAAGTCAACGAAACTTGTGGCACTAAGTTTTGATGGATGACTCCAATAAGCTGATTTTGGATAAAATTAGGTAGAGTCGCTTCGAGACTGTACAAACGCATGTATTTTATTTTCATACACGGGTATCCGATTAAATAACCCGGACTTGTGTTACCCGGACTTGTATGACTTAAATGGAAACTTAAAAAAACATAACCAATACCATAATGTTTTATGTTTATTATGGTTTTGAGTCAGCAAATTTAATAGCTTTTTCTCCATTCATAATTTATCCTGTAGATGAAACAGGGTAACGAACCCATTTATCAACATGAGGATGCGATCGGAAATTTGTTCGCAATAACATCAGGCCTTTCGTAAAACGCTGTATTCAGATTTACGTGTGATCTTACAAATCTTCATTCGCAACTTCATTACGTCATTTGGGGCTATTTTGCAACAATATGTGATGTGATGATAGAGCACATTCCATTCCATAAAGGAGGCATAATTCTGCTAATGTGTGATGACTGAGCTGTAAAAGATATTTATAATTGGACCATGAAATATAGATTAAAACATATCGCTTAGACACGTATGACGTCATGCTTTGTTATTGGTGGAAAAAGATAACAGATTTTATTTGAAAAAGAAAACAGAAGTTTAATGTCTTGGCTGATCGAAATTGAAATATAATAACTGACATTTCAAGATTTAAGATACTTGTATACAATTTCTCTTTATTTTTTTACCTTTAGAAAAAAAACTTTAAATAGGTAAATTGTATAAAGGTCGACAATTTAGCTATTAAAGAAAAAAAGAAAATCCGGTAATGAAACACGGAGAAATGGTACTAAATTATTTTACCCTTGCATATTTTTATTTATATCCATTTATTATCGACATAATATATATGAATTAACGACAAGCATCAAAGATGTTCCACGTTTGACGATCCCTAGCTAGAGTTTTTATCACCGGTCGTAGTAGCTGGAAACAGACGCATACGAGCCCAGAATAAGTATCCCGAAAGTATGGTAGAAAAGAAAATATGATCGAATCACGCAAAGCAAAGCGTGTATCAGTTTTTCGATTAAAATTTCGCGTAGACGTGTACTTTTCTTCAATGTTGAGGTTTAAATCAAATTAATCCATTCGGGTACGTCTGCGTCCGTGATGTTTCTACAAAGCGGTTTTATTAATATCGAATTTCGTAAGACCGTGTCTCAAAACATGTCAAATGAATTTAAAAAAGTTTTTGTGGGGTTTGTTCGTTTTGGATTCATTTATTTTTGTTATTTGTATCAGATATGTGTTACGTTGTATTTTTTAATGATATGGGGGACGATTCTACGATCCACTTGGTGTTAAGTAGTTACCTCAGCCCGTAGACATTAAGAACGTAAATCCCGCCACCCACCTTGAGACATGAGTTCCAAGCTCTCGGTTTTTACAGTACAACAGCTGTCGCACTTTTCAAACCGAAACGCATTACTGCTTCACGGCAAAAATAGGTCCTACCCGTAGGGACTCACTCGACTTCCCATCACTAGTAAACGTATGTGTTGTTTACTTAGCACTTGTTGTGAATTTTTGTATAGTAAGTCTACCATAGAAACTGGGTCAGGATTTATATGTACGCTTAAAAAAACTGTTCAACATAACGACTCGTAAGTTCTTCGCGTCCACGAAAACTATAAACTGTTTTATACCTAACGAAACTATAAAATTTTAATAATAAACGCGAAATCGTGGCGCTCATTTTAATTACATCGGTGACTCCTGAATCCCGTATACTATGAAGTACTATGAACCCACATATTTATGACACTTATAATTTGCTGTTAATTATAAACTTTAATATTTTATTAATATCTTCCTGTCCGACTTGTGACTATAGGCAATGCAATTATAAGAACGGTTTTCTATAGCGGTAAGAATGGTTTTCTATTTTCTGCACTTAAATGTCTCTAAAGATTAATCAAACTCAAAACACAATTTCATTTTATAACAATATTTACTTATCGTAATATTCTTAATGAATACAACTTCGTCCCCTTAATGTGGAATTCATAAGTATGTTACAAACTTTGCGCTTTAAGTACATATAGCCCTGGTCCAAACTTTCTAAGGAATCGTGTATTGACCTTAAGCAAATTGGATTAATAAAAATATGTCATTTTTGTTTTTGCTGACTTAATTATTCCAAATCTCCAAATATGGGGTCGAATTTCCGACTGTACTGTACAACTGTTGTCCTATACATCAAGCCGGAATGCACGATTGATGATGAAGCTCCATAGCAAAAGACCGCATCAGTTACTTGGATTTTGCTACAGCTTTAAGTAATAGAGGCGCTTCTATGGAATAGCCATGGGATAGCCTTACTATCAGCCCACATACGTCCTTTGCTGGACACAGATCTTCCCCAAACCTCGCCACAAAGATCAGTCCTGCGCCGCTTGCATCCAGCGGATCCGAGCGAACTTTATTAGGTCGTCGGTCCGTCTTCTAGAAGGCTTACCCACGCTGCGTCTTCCGACACATGGTCATCACTCAAGAACTTCTCAGCCCCAACGGCCATCCGTTCTACGTGCAATGTGCCCTGCCCACTCCCACTTACACGTCGCAATCCTTTGGGCTATTTCGGTTACCATGGTTTTCCCGTACTTAGGATATGATAAAATCCACGTTATTACAGAAGACTTCCAATTTGAACGTACATAAAATAAAATAAGAAATTGACAATTTTAGTTTTTAAGTACACGAGATCCTAGTTTGCTTATATCTGTTGGATCCGTTGTGTGAATCCGATAAATTGATTCAAATGTTTATTTATTTCTCTTATAAAAACTCTTTTATTATTATTTTGCATCCGCTGTTCATAAAACGAGATGTTTTTAACATTTAACAAACAATGGTTTAACAAACAATAAAATCTTTCAATACAATTCACGTACAAGTTCACAATAAAAGTTTGATCATTATTATTATGTTCAATACGTAATCCGATGTGATTCCTATATTGTTACTTTATTTGATTTTCTTTTGAAATCGTGCTTACTGATAAAGCTTTCACGCACGATAACACTTCACAAACAAATAAAACAATACATTAGAATGAACTGCAGGTTAATATATCTGTAGACATTATCAACGCGTGACAGACATAGACACCATTGTCTGGTCTGTAACAAGATGCATTTATATTCAGAGCCGCGAACGCCTCAATAATGGAACATCCGACCGGCTTTATAGAAACCATCATTAGTTCACAAGTGATGGAAACGGACCTACTGTTATTCACGTGGAGTAAAACGGTAGTAATAATATATTTCTCATGACAAAAAAAGGAATTACAAAATAAGTCGACTGGTGACTGATTTTCTCGTGAATAGTCGTATGAATAATAGACTTGTATACGTTGAAAAATGTTTCGGATTCTAGATTTTATTACTAGTATTTTGACTAAAAGTAATTGTTTTTTTTAACTGAACGTAAGCACTTTATGTATTATATTCCTTGCGCAAAATTCAATCTATGAGTAATGTCGCACTTTAAATTTTGTTTTGCAATGGATATTCCTAAATTTATATCTACAGACGCTGAAATATCTATTAATTGACAACCAGTTTAAATATTAGCTGAAGAGGATCTTAAATACAGAACATAACTTGTTAGCATTTATCAACCTTGACGAATTTAAAAGTAAATTACAATATATTTTAGGGACATAAAATATGAATCTTGAACATGAAAATTAAAAAAAAATTGAATATTACATTTGAACACAATACAAATAATTAAAAACAATGTTTAGCATTATGCTTCAGCATGATGGCTCAAACCGATTATTTTCCGGTCTATTCCTCACGTGCCAGTGTTACATACGATCGAAATAATATTCTTTTCTTCAACATTTACTTCGCGTTTCGAATCCCAGCGGGTGTCTCATTTTCGACGCAAATTGTCGCGACGTCAACTTCACCACATCATGTTTTCGATAGGATTTCAAAAGTAGGGCAACTAATTTTGTGAAGCATATAATCCTTGAGTTATTTTTATTTTAAAGAAAGTTGTGTAAAAAAGCGTTTGATATAATTCTAGGAAATTTTACAATCATATTTATTATATAAGGTGCAAAAGTTTACGCTATTATATGTGCCCTACCTAATTGCTAATAGCCTAAAAAGCTATTCCAGCTACACACGGACCAGTAGGTGACACTGGCGTTAGCAAGAGCAGTGCTTCGCTAAGTCTTCCACCCTTTCGGAATCGCGACCAACTGAGAAGATCCGGCGAGAAACTCATTGAGTTGTATAAAATGATTCATCTATTGAAGTCGTAAGCAACGCATTCTTAAGATTAACATCAATGCCACATAAGAACTATATTTCTGGGTAACACTTTGAGTATCAATTCAACTATACGCGAAAATCAAGAGTAGAATGTAAGATTAATGCAAATCATTCATTTCCTTTGCTACCTTCATATACCTACAATACACAAATGTATGCGTCACGTCGGGATAATATCTCAAACAAAATTGATTCCTGATTTGCGTGTTGTCTTTCACTATTCAGAATTTGATGTGACATGGAGTGCGGTGATCAATTTTCGTTTTCTTGGAATCCGTAGGTAGCGGTGAGGCGGAAAAATGGGATAGGTTACAAATTGTCATGTCTTATTCGTCTACGATTTTTTTTTAATATATGAAATAGTTCAGGGTACATTAAACCGATACAGTTTTGATTAAGTGCTGAATGCGTATCTGTGCTAAAACAAATTCGTCAGGCACCAATTTCACTTATCTATATAATATAAAAATGAATTGCTGTTCGTTAGTCTGGCTAAAACTCGAGAACGGCTAGACCGATTTGGCTAATTTTGGTCTTCAATTACTCGTGAAAGTCCAGAGAAGGTTTAAAGTTAGGTAACAATGAAAATGCTCGGAATTAAATAAAAATAACAATTTTGTTTTCCCTTTGATGTATCACTCGTCGGACGGATTCCTTTTGTTTGTTTTAAGTTTATTTTATACAAAAGTTTAGGTCTTTTATTTATCGATTGAGACACTACGAAGTCTGCCGGGTTAGCTAGTCGATACTAAATTAGAACCTAATAAAACCTCTTAGTACCTTATTTTTTTTTTTACTTTTTAATACTAAATCATCAAAAACTTGACTGCTTTCGTTCATAACATTGCATGTTATTAATGACGAGATTAAAATCAAAAAGTTTCAAGAATGCAGTTTGTTTCTTTTGTTTGTTTTATGTTTATTTTATACAAAAGTTATGTCTTTTATTTATCGATTGAGGCACTTTTAGACACTTTAGACAAGTTTGCCGGGTCAGCTAGTAAAACAATAAAATTGTGTGGGTATTCAACTTATTAGGTATAATTATTTATGATAAAAAAAAAACAATTTTTCAAAATTCCATTCGGCCTAATGATCAACATTTACGTAGACATCTTCAGAATTGTCTTTATTTTGTTAAACAAACACACTCTTCTTACGCACGACTTCATAGAATAACCTAGCTGAAGCAGAAAGGAGAGGCGTTTTTATTATTTAATAATAAAATAACTATGTTTCTAATTAACGGGGCTTGTACAATTTCAACACGATGACAGAGATAATACAAGTGGATATAAGAATTGCTATTATCTATTTCACGACATATTTTGTTTTCATTTACCATGTAATTCAGGTTTCATAATGAAGCTAAGTGAATTTGTGTCCCGTTAAAATATACCCAACGGCTTTTAGTTAGTATTCCATTTTGGGAAACTATAAATAAGGGAAATGTTAGTAATTATTTAAAGCTATATTTAACTTTTTGAGTCGATGAGTGATGTGCGCTCATCTTGAAAGGAGATCAGAAATTATTTTAATTTGACCAGTGTATAAAATATAATAGTTACACGTTGTTTTGTGTTATCATGTAATTCAGCTTTCATAATGAGACTAAGTGAATTTGTGTCCCGTTGAAATATACCCAACGGCTTTTAGTTAGTATTCCATTTTGGGAAACTTTAAATAAGAGAAATGTTAATAATTATTTAAAGTCATATTGAATTTCTTGGGTTGATGAGTGATGTGTGCTCATCTAAAGCCAGATTAGAAATTATTGTAATTTGATCAGTGTATAAAATATAATAGTTACACGTTGTTTTGTTTTATCATGTAATTCAGTTTTCATAATGAGGCTAAGTGATTTTGTGTCCCGTTGAAATATACCCAACGGCTTTTAGTCGGGATTCCATTTTGGGAAACTTTAAAATAAGGGAAATGTTAATAATTATTTAAAGTCATATTGAATTTCTTGGTTTGATGAGTGATGTGCGCTCATCTCGAAGCGAGATTAAAAAATATTTTAATTTAACCACTAAATAAAAAAGTTACACTTCCATTTAAAAGTGAATAATACGAAATTTGCAAAATTAACATTTTATATATATATTCAAGGAAATAATAGAAATAAGGTTTTTAAGTTTGATTCAAAAACAAAGCAGAGTTTTGTAATACTGGCACGCAGTAAAATATTTACGAGTATATTCACTTAAATAAACAACTGAACCAGTTCTCCTACGTCATCCTTTCCATTGAGGTGCCAACAAGTCTAGTCAAGCTTTGTGTACGAAAATTTATCACCACTATATCCTGTCTGATATAACTGGACCTTGCCATCCGTTTATCTACTTAGACCACAAAGATCTGGATAAATCTGACTTAGCAAAATATATCGGAAATCACAAAAATATTGTGAGTCACAGTTGTATGTTCTCGACTAATAGAGGTTATTGAGCTTATAATCTATTTCAGTAATTTTAACAATTCATTACGCACGTGGAAACATCATAGTAAAGGTATTGAAGAAAATTAAGATTTTCACATATTAATTACTAATGTCATTTGACTTGCTACTGCAAACAAAATAAGTAATGGATGGAATGAATACAATTATTTAATAAAAAAATCAGAAACAAATTCATAATTTTTTTGTATTTAAGAAAGTGTACAGTACATTTTCCGTTGTTTAATATCCAATAAGTATGGGTAGAAGAGGAAATTAAAAATACAAAAGATTTCAAACTGAAAATAAACCAAGGATATCTATGTATTATTAAAACGTGAGTACGACAAATCCAACTGACTAATCAGCTTAGCGCTTGACCGAGCCCCACTGGTGACATATTGTCTGATATTCGTCTAGTCACAGTATAGTTGAAAATAGTCATTGCGTTTCCAGTTAAAATCCAGATGGTAAAGGTTAAGAGCAGTAGTGGTTTTTTTGTAGGAATTTATGGAGTTTTATTTACCTTATCATATAAACTATTAGAACAGTACGATAAATTAGTTTAGATTCTAATGTTTTTTTTTAGTTCGTGATTATTAGCCAGTGTTTGAATGAAATATTCCACTAAAAAACAGAATTTAGTATTTTACAAAAGATGGCGTTTATCTGCAAGATCAAAGAATGTGACTCAGTTTACCTGGCTCTTTATCAAATGACACACGACTTTATCGAGTCCATACTTCTTAATATATAGGGCGTTTTTTAAATCTTATTTTCGTTGGCAGTATGTCTTATCCTTGCCTATTTATGGCACAATGCATTTCGGTTCGAAGAGTTAGAGCAGCGTTCACATTAATGCATATGAGAATTCATCATGTTTTAACTGGGCGATGGTTATTGGCTCCAGTAACAGTTTAATTAGGTCAAAAATGGGTTACTAAAAAAATCTACTTTTCCACACAAATAGCCAGACACGATCTTCAACATCACCGACACTGATCTAACAAATAAAATGAACTAACTGCGTTATATTCGAACGCAGTTCTGTCTTTCCTAATGATAAAATGTGACGAATGGATAGCTTTAGGCAGCCATACTCGATGGATCATTTGGGGTGAGACCTTCCATTAATATGCTAAGGACGTTTCTTTGTTTGTGGACCACGAAGACTTAATTAACTGTCATTGATTTGTTCCTGTATAATTTTTGATATATTATATGAGTACATTTTTGTATGTACGATGATGGGGTCAGTTTAATTTCCTGTTTTAATGCTGTAGACGTGTAGACGAACTCAGGTCTTGCACGTTATTAACTGTTTTCACGACCCATTTTTTTTTTATTGAATACTAGCTGACTCGGCAAACTTCTTAGTCCCTCAATCGATAAATAAAAGACCTAAACTATTGTATAAAACAGACTTTAAGCAAACAAAAGGAATCCGTCCGACGGAGGCCACAAAGGGAAACAAAATTATTATTTTTATGTATTTCCGAGCATTTTCAAGTTTATCTACCTTTTAAACCTTCTCTGGACTTCCACAAATAATTCAAGACCAAAATTAGCCAAATCGGTCCAGCCGCTCTCGAGTTTTAGCGAGACTAACGAACAGCAATTCATTTTTATATATGGAGATTGCCACACATTTGGAGTCGAAAATTCTATTGTATTAGAAAAAGATTATACCAACGCCCTATAACTCTACAGCAGATATAGGACCCACACTTGTCTACTTCTAACATCAATTCAGTTGGGAATTCGGGAGAAAGTTAAGTCGGAAAATAATGGGACGATTTACATAATATGATATTTCGGTTCACGATTAGTTGCTGAATCTCCAGGAAATACAAGGGATTCCATAAATGCTCTAATTAATAGTCCGATATAGGACTTAAATCCGATTTTACAAAATCGCACTAATTCATTGAGCACATGAACTTGCTACAACAACAACAACTCTCTCTCTTCTCCTGAGTCAGTCTCTTCATTGCTGAAGGTTGTGTTTAATTTCAAGGGTTGACCACTCGATACACAATGCTTCTCCACGTCTTCCTTTCCTCGGCGGTCTTTATAGCCTCGATTATTGGCAGGCCGGTGAGCGTCTTTACTGGATCAGACCAGCGGGTAGGTGAGCGTCTGTGAGAGGCTGTTTCTATGATATAATACGAATCACCAATTCCGATCATTTGAATCAACCAATAAAAGTACAATAAAACATAGTGTACGTGGATATGTAAAGTCATATGATGATATAGTGTAACTACATATGTACCTACTATCTATTAACTACTAACTATTTATTTATATTACGTTCTAGTCGTTAATATGAACTTTTAGCGTAGTAAAAGTAATAGATATTTTTTCTTTAATTTTTCACCCAGACTACCATTTTTCTATCAAAGTCTAAGTGGCCATTCACTTACTAAATATGATTACTAAATTCACACTAACTTGTACCTATTGTTTGTAAACTTCAGCTTTACGGGGGATGGAAGCTTATTAACCGTTCACTTAGTATTTGTCGTGATTTGTAGTACACAATAAAGCTATCAAACATCTCCAATCTCTGCTTTAACCCTATTCTAGATTACTTAAAGTAATGTCATTATCGGTCAATAAGCCGATGCCTTTAAGCTCTGAGTGATCAGAATTGAATAAAGGCTGTCTTACACAGAGAGATTCTCGAATGCCATCGGTGAGCTCATAAACGATTATGCCATGTACCTACGATATTTTTCTTTACGATTTAGGTTAGGGTCGTATGATTTTATGACCTCTACTTAAAGTCACAAATAACATAACATAAATTCCACGATATTCCAGCTGGACTTATTTTAATGTCAGAATAAAGAACAGAACATATGCTAACTTTGCAATAAGCCATACAGCCAGTACTTTAGGTATGGACCAAAGAGGTAAAGGGTCAGATTTTTTATTAATTCTTAGATGGGTGGATTAGCTCACACCCCACCTAGTGTTAAGTGGTTACTGGAGGCCATAGACATCTACAACGTAAATGCGCCACCCACCTTGAGATATAAGTTCTAAGATCTCAGTATAGTTACAACGGCTGCCCTATACCCTTCGAACCGAAACGCATTACTTCTTCACGGCAGAAACAGAAAGGGCGGTAGTACCTACCCGCGCGGACTCACAAGAGGTCCTACCACCAGTACATTGTGGCATCAACTTTGCAGATAATTTACCAAACGGTAGCTGCGGACTAATTGTAGGAGATTAGTAAAATTAGTCTTTAGAGATTCAAAAATTTAAGCCATATAATGAAGGTAGTTTCTTTTTTTCATCAGCTACGCAACAATGAATCACCCTCGATCCATAGCAATGCTCGCTGCGCTGTGGCTGGTGGTTAGTGTCACTTCCACTCCTGTCCGCCGTTCGCCTGACCTTGAAGCTCGTCGTCGCAGTGCCATCGACCGCAGCATGATCAGGTAATCTATATGTAACACTCTAAGAAACAACGCAGGGTCCGACGTTTGGAGATCGAGCATTGAAGGTTCTTCGGTTTATGAATTTTAAAGGGATGATTAATGTTTTTTTTGGAATTAATTTTCTTATGGGACGATGCAGTACCCTAACCGGGAAAAAACGTCCGTAACGTAAGATATTTATTAGTAACGCACACAGTGTACAATATAACTTTGTAATAACGTATAAAAAATAACATATTTTTTTAACATTTATTGACCACGATCTCAGAGCGTTCGTTTGCGCAATACACTAACTCTTATGCAAACAACCGTGAATGAAGTGTATGACAATAAATTCGCACGTTACCGCATGACCGTGGGTTGTTGCGAAACCTCCAGTTTTATTTTCTTTATACCTCGAATAGAACTTTAAATTAATATTTTTATAATAACGAACTTCGTTCCTATCCGGTGTCCCACGACACCACACATCTTTTTTTTTGTTTTTTTATTGCGTTAATGGGTGAACTAGATTACGGCCCAACTGCTATAAAGTGGTTACCCTTAGACATAGCAACCTGAGTGTCGCCAACCCCCCTTTCACATACGGCCTGCTTAGTACTCATGACCCTTTTTTTTGTAAAAGATTCGGAAGATCAACTCTGCCCGTCGTACCTCCAGCGCAGCCCAGCTTTCTGCAAAGATACAGCGCGTCTCAGCCAGCGGCCCTTACTGCAGATGACCTTATGACCTTCCTCCGAGCCTACGAAGAAGACTACAGCAGTCCCGTGTCCAAAAAGTCGGCTAGTTTCGTGCGATTTGGTCGCGACCCTAGCTTTATCCGGTTCGGCAGGTCAGTCGATGAAGAAAACTCTGGTTATCAAGCTGAAACCAACACTTACCCCCAACGGAGACACAGAGCTCGCAATCACTTCATCAGGCTCGGAAGGGACAACGAGTTCAGCGAATCCAACGACGAAGACAGATATGAAGTCGAAAGCGAAAGAACGAAAAGATCCGTTGTTGACCCTTGCAATGATTGCGCTTAAAATTTTATCCGACAGAACCAATTAAAAGTTAGCATGTCATATGTTTCTATTACATTATTACTAAATGTGAAGTATGTAGAAACAAAGAAACTTCTGGTAGATAGATAAATCCTAAAACTATGTTAGGAGTTGTGTACCTATTGATGATTTAAAATGTATTCAAGAACTCAGTATTAATTTTAATATAAGACAATTAATTTTTACCTTTATAACTAGATGATTTTCATCATGAAGCAGAACATGCTTAAAACTCACCGAAAACGTTTGTTTAGGATTTTATTAAGGTTTTTTTGCTGAATAAACATAATTCGTTATGTCTAAATAATTACTATAAATTCTTATATAACTTCACTTTCATTTAAATGTCGCTGTTAATTTCTCTAGTGTCAGCATCTCAAGTCGAAGGCTGGGTTCCAAGAGGACTTAAGACGCTTATACTATGTTTAATAATATAATAATTAAAGATTATACTTAAAATATGTATATTTATAAAATCTCGATATTATAAGATGTAGTGTGTACGAATTGTTAAAAGATCACTGAATAAAGAGCATTTATTGTGTAAAAGACACTATTTATTTGGGTATGAAAATAAAATTTATTTTCCAGAACTGAATTGGCGTCATTTACTATACGAGAATATACAAACATAAATATAATTAAAAAATGTGGTAGTAAACCTATAAGATTCCCATAACCCAATCTGTATGCTGCTAAGCATTTTTTTTAAAGAGTTCTGTTTTGATGAGTAAGATTGTAATTATTTCAGTAAAAGCTTTTTTAGCACTGGTGATTGAACACTTGATAAAACGCAAAAGCGACACTAAAAAGAGATTTTTCTAATGAAATACGTACTCAACAAATATTAACGATTGACTTCCACGGTGAAGGAATAACATCGTGTAATAAAAATCAAACCCGCAAAATTATAATTGGCGTAATTACTGGTGGTAGGACCTCTTGGGAGTCCACACGGGTAGGTACTACCACCCCGCCTATTTCCGCCGTGAAGCAGTAATGCGTTTCGGTTCGAAGGGTGGGGTAGCCGTTGTAACTATACTTGAGACCTTAGAACTTATATCTCGAGGTGGGTGGCGCATTTACGTTGTAGATGTCTATGGGTTCCAGTAACTACTTAACATCAGGTGGGCTGTGAGCTCGTCCATCCATCTAAGCAATAAAAAAAAACATACTTGTACATGCGTGCCATTACAGGAACTCAACACTCAGTATGCCTATTTCTCATGTCAGTAGGTACTAATCATGTTCACAAAACGCCTTATCTTCAGTCCTCACGATAAGAGCCGGAACGAGGCTTCTGTGAAAGTAATCTATGACAATCTATTACTTAGAATAACAAAAAAAAAAAAGTTTTATTCGAGTGGAGATCTGAACTACGCTACTTACCATTTTAAACTGCTATTAATTTCAATTGGTCTACCAGGACATTAGAAATTTCGTCTTTTTTTATACTTTTCTCTAGAAACTTGCGATCGTCAAACTTATCCGAATCTGGATTGCTTTGATTTCGAACAAACCAATCATTCTCAGGCAAGGCAGAAAAAGTACTCCAGTCAACGAAGCCAAGCCATTTTTATAGGTAACGAATAAAGAGAACATAAATAGATTATTTTGTCGCGTTCAATATTTTTTAGATTAAATCGGAATACAATTTTTACAAATGCATAGGCTTGCAGAACTGATTAAAATAAATACTCAAAAATATATATAAAGATTCAAAATCAAAAAAGCATGCCGTGTCTGGACTTCAGACGTAGTTCAACGTTTGACGGATTCTGCGCGCGACTATTTGTTAATGAAAAAGTATACGGTCCTTATGACACTAAAACTACTTACTAAATGTCTTCAAACATCAAAAAACTTTATGATTATTAACTAATTCTTCACGCAAAAATTAGACTAATTGAGTTAAATGAGGTGCGAATAATTTATCGTTTAAATTTTCCCTCACTTAATTTATGCCCATTAGGATAAGTAATTAAACTTTTAAAAGTTTGAAACTATTAGACTCGGGCTTACCTTGAAATTCAAAAGCTTTTTCAGTGACTTTGGATTTGATAAATGTAAAACATAGAAATAAAAGCTTAATTCTAAAACTGATATGAACGGGATCATAAAATTATTATTGCAATTTATCTCCTTACCACCGTTATTAATATTTAAAAAAATCATAAAATATATTAAGTAAGTTAAAAATCCAATTATATTTATTTAAAAAAGTACTGCCACATCACAAACATTTATAACATTGAAAATAACTTAAACTATTTAATTTATGGCCTGATGCATGTGACAATAATGGCGTACATAACATTGGCAATTCATCGGCCCGAAGATGGAATACAATAATAAAAATAAAAAGAATACCTAATGAAAAAATACTTTGAAATTCAAATTTAACAAGTAAAACAGTAACAATTGTTGAAATACACTTGAAATATTAATATGAATGTCTAATAAGTGTCATGTCATATCAAAAAGAAAAGAAGAAATGTCAATATAATTATTATTTATTTATCGTATGGCATTCGTTTACACTGCGTGGTTATAATTGAAATTTACAGTTTGTGATTAGGGTTTTATAATTGACGCAGTGTAGTTGGAACCGGGAGATCCTCAGGAGGACAGTTCGGTTGCCAGGTTGTTGCACTATTAGCACCACCCAGGGGTCACGTGTAGGGTAGCGGTGGGTAATCTCCTACGGACGTTATGCAACTTCGACCCCATATAATATCAAGCAACAACTAGTCAGTTATAAAACAACAAATGATTATCAATTAAAGTTAAGGTGCGTTTTTTCTTTCTTTTTTTAATTTTGTTCTTAAATACACGCAATGATGTTTATGATTATCTTTCACAAATTAATAGCTGCGCAAATCTTTCGAAGGATCACTTTAAAATAATTGAACGTCCAGCTTTGGCGTTAAATAACAATTAAGGCAAACGCTTGCCCAAATTTACTTCATGCTAGAATCTGTGAAATCGTAACTGATTCCACAAATTCTTTGTAGATTCTATTCGTTTTATAAAGTTTCAGGAATTTACAGAAGAAAACCTAATTAATTATGAAGTCAAATAATTTGGTATAAAGTTAAATATAACGTGGCATTACGAACTTAAGTTACTGTTTTATTGCGAAATACGCTCTTTAAAGTTATATGTATTTTCTCTGAAATTCGTGGTATGTTTACACTAAAAGAACTAGTTGCCTAGCTGTTGAAATATTGGCTTAAGAAAATCGTCTTACGTTGGTTTTTAGTTCGAGAAACATAATTAAAGCAATTATCAAACTACTTAAGCATTATTCAACACAAAATTACTTTGGTTATTTTGGTCAAATTGCCTTATTCACAATTTCACAAGATGGAATAAAGAAAACCGGTACCTCAGATCACAGTATTGCAGATTTAATGACTAAATGTAATGTGTGCTTAGTGCGAGATTTTTAACGTTTGGATAGAATAAAAGTTTACTCAAATTTGTATGGAGTTGGTCTGCGCTTGCGCTCCTTCGAGGCATTGTCAGAGTTCGACTCAGACCATCGATCTGTCGTTATGTAGATTGGTCGCCCCCACAACCCAGACCCAGTCATGAAGACCATGGTGGATTGGAAGAAGCCGAGCACCAGTTTAGCTGAAACCACTCCACCAATCCTCCCCTATGGCCCGGATTCAAATCTATCCCCCGAGGACACCGTCGAATCCATATACATCCTAAAAGAACACATATCTTCCGCGATCATAAGATCTTCCAAAGAAGTCGATGTGGATGACTGCTTCCACCGTATCAGACTCTTCCCCGAGCTTAGTAATCTCTTAAGAGTTAGAAACGCGGCAATCCGAGCCTACGGTCGATATCCCACGGAATCAAACCAGATTTGGGTGCGTCGTCTGCAGCGGGAAGTCAAATCCCGCCTAAACGACGCCCGAAATGAGAAACGGGATAGTTATTTAGAAGAACACGCGCCCACTTATCAAGCATACTGGCGACTGGCTAGGACCCTCAAGTCCGAAACTATCGTTACTCCCCTTCCGTCGTATCCCCACGAGTTGTATGATATTTACAAAGTTAATAATAACAAACAAAAAAAAGTTGGACGCCTACGATGGGCAGGACATGTAGTTTTAATAGAGGATACCGGAATGCCAAGATAACTACTATATGGCATACCAAAGGGCCGCAGAAGTCGTGGAAGGCCCAAACTCGGATGGTTAAATGGCGTAGAACACGACCCCAAAGTTATCGGTGTCAAGAACTGGAAGGAGAAAGTCCTGAACAGAGAGAGCAGTCTGGAGAGACATACTGGACCAGGCTAAGGTCCATCCTGGGCTGTAAAGCCTAAGATTATAATGAGTCAGTCAACACTTGTACACTTTTATTCGGGTTCAGTTTCAATACTGCCTTGCATTGATATTCCCGGTCAAAAACGATAGACAGAAAGAGACCAAAAACGCTGAGTGCTAAAAACTTAATTGACATCAAAATTATATTAACCATTAAATTCAGATGTTATTTTAAAAATTAAAGTTTAGTATTATTTCTTAGCAACAAATTCGTTTTATCGAGGTGTAGCTTCACATGACAGCATTTGGCCGTGATCCGGCCGAGTAGCGGCGTTACGAGTATCTTATCCGGTTTAATTGGTCATTTGCTCGAATAAGGATCGAGTTACACCGCCATTAACAGGTTAACAACCGAATACCGTGCACCGGATACTCTGAGCTTCGTTGTTGAAGCCGGGCTTTTGTTTTTTTAACGCGTTTTCCATTTTAGAATAACGTTTTCATCTCATTTTGGCACACGTAAATTAAGTTTTGTGTGGTCAATGGGGTCGTACGTGCAGTTACCATAATCCCGCCTATTTCTGCCACGAAGCATTCAATGGTTCTTACTTGAAGGGTGGGATAGCTGATGTACAAGAGAATTCAGATGTAATCTCGCCAAGTGGTTATTGACATTCACGTTGTCTATGAGTTGCGATACTCGTGGGCCGTAAGATCAGCTATATTTAAATAATAAATTAAAACAAACCCAATCTGGGTCGTTCTTTCTGTTCAGAAAATTACGGTGGTTCAACGAGGAAAATCTCTGGGTAATGATGATTCAGATAATAAGCACTTAGAGTATCCAGAATACAGCCGGTATTTCTTAGTATATCCGGTTTTTAATTAGAAGATTATGTTATATGACCGAGACATAGACTTCAGGTTTGTGGGTGGTTGTTGACGCATTAGTATTGTTTTGTCTACGGATTGCGAAAAATAGAAACCGGTTGGACCGTGGCCTCGCTCGCCAATCGATGCAATAAAAAAGAAGGATTCAGCCTTAGTTCCTGAATTGGGTGGGTATTTGTCATTGGCATTCGGTAGACTGTGAGCTCTTTCATTGGTATAAAAATAAAGCTTTGTATTAACAATTTTACCGTCCTTCAGGTATTGCTATCACTTTCCACCAGCAGTCAGTAATTATATTTACCATCTTTTCCTGTTGAGCTTTTTTTACTTCTAAGCATAGTCGCATCGACAAGAACTGCCAAAGACAGAGAGGAATGGAAAAGGTTGGAGGAGGCCTATGTCAATAAATGACATACAGACGGGGTTATCGATGCTAAATAGTTAAGGATAGAGTTAAGACTTCAATATATAAAGTACGTTATAAATAAAGTAAGTTTTGAATGAAGTCGTCGTCGTCGTATAAGACGTCCGGTGCATTCGTATCTAGCGATGCACCGATGTTCGAATCCCGCAGGCGGGTACCAATTTTTCTAATGAAATACGTACTTCACAAATGTTCACGATTGACTTCCACGGTGAAGGAATAACATCGTGTAATAAAAATCATACCCGCAAAATTATAATTTGCGTAATTACTGGTGGTAGGACCTCTTGTGAGTCCACACGGGTAGGTATCACCGCCCCGCCTATTTCTGCCGTGAAGCAGAAATGCGTTTCGGTTTGAAGGGTGGGGCAGCCGTTGTAACTATACTGAGACCTTAGAACTTATATCTCAAGGTGGGTGGCGCATTTACGCTGTAGATGTCTATGGGCTCCAGTAACCACTTAATATCAGGTGGGCTGTGAGCTCGTCCACCCATCTAAGCAATAAAAAAAAAAAACATAAAAATAAAATTGTTAACAAAAATAAAATTAAGATATGTAAATGAAATACTGTCTGAATAAAGGCTATTATTATTGTTATTATTATTATTAAGCGTAGTCGCAATAGCCATTTAGGCTACAAAGAATTAGATTAAACAACAAAAACTCGCTTCAAAGTTATCTATTTCGAGTCGACCGATCTGCAGTTCTGAAATACCCTTCAAGCCACTTCTAAGGGACAGGGTTGGATGTTCTCTCTCTCTCTTTACAAAATAAATTATTTCCGTATAATATTAATAACCCAAAACGGGAATTACGATTATGTGATTTAACATAAAGCATATTCGTCTACCGGAATGAATGTGTAATCAAAGTTTGAATATAAGCGTTATTGTCGAGACACGTGTTTGAAGGGGACGCTTTTTCGTAAGTGCTTTGGGTTTGCAAATGTGAAATTATTCTTTCACGGAAGGATTTAATCTTTAAATTAAGTTGTATAACAAAAGTTTTGTAAAATATTCGCCGAGCTTTGAATGACTTAACACGGGTAATTTCAGTTCTTTTTAGTTATGAAATTTGAAGGGTTTTGCTACAGAAATATGTTGTTATTGTTCAGATATCTATATATTAATACGTGAAGCAAAAACTTTGTGCCCCTTTTTACGAAAATTGCGCGGACGGAGAAGTATAAAATTTCCCACACTTATAGAGAATATAGAGAAGGAGTGCAGAATGCTAATCTTTTTTTAAAATCATGCATTAATAATACATTAAATCAATAATAAAACCGTTTAAAAAAACATTACACACAATACCATGTATTCGACATACACACACACATATACTTAGACAGGTCATAAATTCTGTCACATGTTTAATGTAAAATAATTGAAACAAGTTTATTCATTATGTAACTAACCATTCATATACCAAAATGAACTTAACAAAACATAGATTCTTATGACACTAAAGTTTATTCAAAATGACCTCCGTGATTTTCAATACAGGCCTTCAATCTGCGCGGCCAGTCGTCTATCGCAGCACGAACGAGGTCCATGTCAATATCGGCGGCTGCCTTAATCAAGGATGTCTTGAGTGACTCCAAATTGGGATGAGGCTTTGAACACGCCTTTTTCTCCAAGTGTTGCCATATCTTGTAATCTAACGGATTCAAATCTGGACTGGAGGAGGGCCAGTCTTCGTGCCGGATGAAGTCGATTTCACGCGCCGCCAGCCAGTATTGTGTGCTCTTCGCTCTATGAGCTGGCGCCGAATCTTGTTGGAATACCTAGTGCCTGTTATTTAACCTGGTATGAGAAACAGGTTCCACAAGGTTCGTCAGGACTGTATTTTGATACACAACTGCATTCGTTTTTACACCTTTCTCACAAAAATGTACCTCTGTTAAGCCCCAATAAGAAACTCCCAACCATACCATGAGCGAGGATGGAAAACGACCTCGTTGGACACGCGGAATACGGTTGCTCGCTTCTTCACTACTGTGTGCGTACACCTTATCAATTTGTTTGTTGTAGCTCTCTTCTACGGTAAGAATTTTTTCATCCGAAAAAAGAATTTCCCGATATTTTTTTCCCGCGTACCGCTTCAACAAAGCGCGGCATCTCTTCAGTCTCAGTTCCATTAGACGAGCATTCAAACGATGTCCTGTTTTTCTTCGATATGCCCGAAGCCCTAAGTCTTAATTTAACACCCTTTTCACCGTGGTTCTGCTTAACCTCATCTGAAGGGCCAACAGTTTCTGCTTACGTTTGGAATTTCTTTGAATTCGCGCCTTCACAGCTTTTATCACTGCTGGAGTCCTAACAGACCGAGGGCGAGCACTTCTTGACCTGTCATCTACACTAAAGTCTTCATTGTATCGTTTGATGGTACGATAAACGAATCTTTTGGTTATATTCAAATTTTTCAGTATGTTAAAAATTCGACAGGCGACTTCACAATACAAAGTTAAACCAAAAAGTATTGGCATATTGTTTTTTTTTTTTTTCAAACAGAAAAACTGTGTCATTGAATGTGTGGCTTAATCAAGCAGTCCCGATGGATGATCATCATGCAAAATGCATCGTTTGTGACGAACTTTGTCTGTTTCAATCCGAGTGTGGTTCCACTGTGTTGAAAAAATAATACGTTCCGTTTCTGCTATCACCTACATATATGTAATGATTGGATAGTCAGCTGTACGGAAATCTAAGGAAATCTAAAATCAGAGTGAAAAACAGAAGCTATTATATCTCGCTTCGCAGGGAAATTAAAGTAAAGGTTGCAGAAATCGAAGCCCATAGATACCTACAACGTAAATGCGCCACCCGCCTTGAGATATGAGTTCTAAGGTCTCAGTATAGTTACAACGGCTGCCCCACCCTTCAACCCGAAATGCATTACTGCTTCACGGCAGAAATAAGCAGGGCGGTGGTACCTACCCGTGCGGACTCAGAAGGGGTCTATCACCAGTAAAAATACCAGAAATGGAAAATGCAAACCTTAAAGCATCCTCTTCTTTATTGTGTTTGTAGACCACCAGACGAGCACATAGTGGTGAGTGGTTACCGTCTCTCGCGTACGTCGACATGCATGTATGACACGTCAGGAACGCCATGACTTAGTATAAACGAACTCTTGTCCACCGGCCGGTGGTGCGATGGTAAAAACGACACGACGGAACAATATCAAACACATCAAACCATTCCTCAGACCAATCCCCATGGAATTACGGCCTAAATAAGTCTATCTCGGGTCAAAGTAAGCTCTATGTCTTCTGTAGTAGAACAATCAACCATATTAAAACTACATATCTATATATTAATACGTGAAGCAAAAACTTTGTATACCTTTTTACGAAAATTGCGCGGACGGAGGAGTATGAAATTTTCCACACCTATAGAGAATATAGAGAAGAAGTGCACAATGCTAATATTTTTTAAAAATAATGCATAAAAGATACATTAAATCAATAAAGAAAACATTACACACACTACACACCATCTATTTGACGCACACACGCATGCATACTATTTATTGTCAAACTTTTGTTCTTGACGTCTGTGCTCAAATTGAGAATAGATTAAATATTGTTTGTCTTTATTAATATTTTTTTATAGAGTAGCCTTGGCGAAATTTGTGATTATAGAAGTATAAAATACAATCATAATAGTGTACAAACTTACAACTCCAATTAATTATAGTCGAATTTCGACTACTGCGGGACCTCTAGTATAAGATAAACTAGCGAAACAAACTCAATGTGCTGTTGCGCCCGCCATAACTGACACCCTACCCTACACTTATTTATGCATTCGCATGACTAGATGCTCGGTATTTTCGAATACGTCAGTTAGTTTGTTTCGCCCCTATTGTTAAACACATCAACAGATTAATGTTATCGTATATATTTCAACTTTAAAGGTACTATGATAAAATAGCTTATCGAAGTTCACCATTCTGATCAGAGTTATTTCAAGGACAGTAAACACATTCGCGTCCCAGCAACGCATCTATCAAATCAAATATTTGGGCGTCGGGAGAAGTTTGATTACAGGTACTCTTCTCAAAACTCATTTCAGAAGGAGAACTCATTTCTGGGAACACACTGAAAAAGATCCCTGAAAGCAAGCATCTGTCTTTGCGGATAATCAAACTATTATTATATAGAATACTCTTTCATCGATTCACTTTTCGCTCAAACATTGCCCTGTTTATTTCATTAATAATAACATATCTTTTTACTGTTTAAGTGTAGGTTTAAAAGAGATTTATATCGGTTATCCTACACTTGTAGTGATGTACCTTTAGCGTGCTATATCGATAGTCAAATCCACCCCGATATCTTAATGATACACAAAACGATCCTAGCTTTTAATGATTTACACATTAAGAAACAATAAACCGTGCCTGGAGTCTCGAACCAGAGTTATTGCTTAATAAGGCGTTATTCTGCCAAATTTTCTTAAACTAAAACATGATTAAAATAATTAAAATGACTGCATGTTTAATCAAATAATTTAGGATTGTTCTGCCGTCTAGCTTAGATGCTGTGAACACTATCGCGAACACACGACAATGCAGTACCGTCATGAAAGAGCTACACTAATTATCATTCTATAATTATAATTATTTACTGCAACGGGTCCTATGAATAAGCTTAGCTGTTTTGCTTTACTAAACAAATACAATATCTTTACGGGTCATTCCGTCTTATGATGTCAAACCGTGCGATACAGTAACAATCTCACGAACTAACTATCTTTCAAAGATTGAAACTTTCTATGCGTTTATCACATAACTTTTTCATGTTACTTACTTATTTATTTACTTATTTCCTGTTGTCGGTAACCATTTTCATGTAAGTATATCGAAAATTCAACTATCCCTTTTTAGATTTATTGGATATTAAATTTTTTAAAAACGGATGTGGAACTGTAAACACTTCTAGACGCCACATAAGTGAAAACAGACACGACCATTACTTACCGCATTGCAGCGAATGTGTTTTCCTGGAAATTATGGCACAGTGAACATTAAAAAGGAGATTAAGCCGCAATGTTTATTGACATTCTAGAATTATGTATACCGTAAGGCAATTCTTAATGTCGCTTCTCCGTAAAGTATTAAATGAAATAACTGAATGAGTTATTGAATAGAAAATAATACTCATTACGTTGTATGTACATATGCATGTATATGTGTATGTATATGTAAATATATATGTATTAATGTATGTATGTATGTTTATATATGTATGTATGTATGTATTTGTAACTTAATATAAATTTCATTGCACCTACCACTACTTACTCTGCACTGCCTTTGGTTGACTGGTAGAGAATGCCTTAGGCATTATGTCCGCCAATGTAAATTTTACATGAAGTGTAATAAATAAATAAATAACGTCAACCGCATTGCTAATAACTATGTCGAACGGTTGCAAATTATAATTAATTAATTGTTGTTCAATAGTTCGTTTCGGAGCCCATACACATCTACAACGTAAATGCCGCTAACCACATTCTAAGTCTCAATTTTTGCAATAAAACGGCTGGCCCCCGCCCTACAAATCTAGCACCAGTAATTACGCTTAATTCCTTTTGCGTGGAACTTATTTGCGAACATTTTTGTTGAGTACGTATTTCATTAGAAAAATTGGTACTTCCCTGCGGGATTTGAACATCGGCACAGCTGCATCATTCGACACGAAACCACCGGGCGTCTTAACCTTTAGACCACGACTGTAACTTCAAGTCGTATATTTGGTATGTCAGTATATTCTGTACATTATAATTCAGCAACAAAAATTTGTCGACAAAATACCACATCACTACTATTCATGATAATTCGCGTTCAAATTCCTTAGTGTATGCAATGTATTAATTATATATTATATAACGGATCCTTGCTTTCTCGAGATAGTAACAGCTATTAGCGTTAGTACTAACGAGGGCGACAATATCAAGTGGCCACACTATAAATATTTGCAGTGAACAAGCCCGATGAGAAAGTGCAAATTATAACTTGAATAATTTTAACGTTATAATACCAAAACATTAATAACCTAACAAAACCTAAATAAAAACATTAGTTTTTGGTATATTGTTTTACGAGGGCTGCACTAAAAGTATCGGGAATGGAATATTTCCACTGTTCCTGTCATATTAAAATCTTTTTAATTGAAAACTCCTTGGTTTTAAAAATCGAATACCATTTATTTATTTAAAAAAAGATTCTCGATCTCGTCACGAGGTTTTGTCAAACTTGTTTAGTCGTTGAGAAAATGGAATTGACTCGAGAAAATTCAAGAGCGACGATTTATTATGACTTTCGAAGTGGTTTAACACAAAAACAGTGTGTTGACCGGATGATTTCTGCATTTGGTGATGAAGCCCCAACCAAAACCACAATTTATCGCTGGTTTGCTGAGTTTCAACGTGGACGTGTCAAGCTCAGTGATGATCCCCGTCAAGGTCGTCCAAAAACTGCAGTCACCCAAGAAAACGTTGATGCTGTGCGTAAGCTGATTGAGGAAGATCGACATGTGACATACCGCGAAATTCAGGCAAGTTTAGACATTGGCATGAGTCAAATACAAATAATCTTGCATGAACAATTAGGTGTAAAAAAGTTGTTTTCCCGATGGATACCGCATTCGCTCTGTGAAGAGCAAAAAGCGGCTCGCGTTACTTGGTGCGTCAGAACTCTCGAAAGATTCCACGCTGGATCCTCAAATGCTGTATACAACATTGTGTCAGGTGACGAATCCTGGATATACGCGTACGAACCCGAAACAAAAAACCAGTCACGAGTTTAGGTGTTCGAAAATGAGTTAAAGCCAAAAAAAATTGTTCGTTCACGGAGTGTTGCAAAAAAAATTGTGGCCACGTTCGTCTCCAAAACCGGCCATGTTACGACTATTCCTCTTGAGGGACAAAGAACGGTTAATGCAGAATGGTATGCTAGCATTTGTTTGCCACAGGTCGTTTCTGAACTCCATAAAGAGAAGTGCAACCGCCGCATCATCCTCCATCACGACAATGCGAGTTCTCACACCGCGCACAGAACAAAAGAGTTTTTAGAGCAAAAAACATACTATTGTTGGCACCCCCCCAGTGATTGGCACTCTGATTTAAGAATTCAGATACTAAGAGACAATTCCTGTTTATTTACTGTTGCAATACTTTATTTGGCAGAATATCTAATAATCTCTAGTGGCAACACTGTTGTCAGCCATCTTTCTTTCAGAGCTGTTTGTGAGATTTTATGGAAATCAAGTCGTCGTGATCGTGTTGTTTTTTTATAAAAAAGTTAAGTACTGGTGGATAGAAGTGCACGTGAAAAATTGATTTTTGGGTAAGTTTCTACACCAATTTATATTTGATTATGTTAAATTAGTGAATAACTTGCTATTTTTATCGTTTTCAGAGTTGAAAAATAAGCGTACCGGTAATTTCTTTGGTGCCAATCACTGTATTTTTTCTTGTATAGTGGTACAGTGATTGGCTTGGATGCCAATGATTGTACATTTAATTTTCTGGTGGCATGTGTTAAATTTCATAGTTAAATTACATTTACATCAATATAGACCGTCTTGGGTTGCTAAATAAGGCTGTTTTTGCGTATATTTAAATTCTTGGCACTGCCAATCATTATACATTTTTGTGTGCCAATGACTATATCCAGCTAAGATTTCCTCTTCTACATCTCTTTCAGGTACTAAGGTAACTGCATTTCTTTCAGGTACCAGGTACCTACCCGGCTTTAAGATGCCGAAGGTTACGGATGGAAAAAAATATACAAAAGCATATACAGAAGAAGATATAGAAAAAGCCTTGCAAGCCATAAAAAATGGAATGGGTAAGAAAACTGCTGCAAATAAATTTAATATCCCAAGAGCAACTTTGCAGTTCCGCCTATCCAACCAATTTGTCAAAAGTCGACCTGGTCCAGATACAGTTTTATCTAGTGCAGAAGAACAAGAGATAGTTAAATGGATAATTGCAGCTTGTAGAAAAGGATTTCCACGGCGTAAAGAGGATGTCATAAAGAGCGTCAAACTGTATTTGGATGAACATCCCAGACCAAACAGTTTTATAGATAATACACCAGGCGAGGGATGGTATAAATTATTTTTGAAGAGGCATCCTGAGCTTTCTATACGAACATCAGAGGCTGTAACTTCAGCAAGCTCAAAGTTGTCAGAGAAGCAAATTAGAAACTGGTTTACACAAATAGAAGAATATCTGAAAGAAAATGATCTCTTTCATATTTTGAGTGATCCATCTAGAGTTTACAATGGGGATGAAACGAATTTTATTTTATGCCCAAAGAACACCAAAGTTATTGCTTTAAAGGGAACCAAACATGTGTATGAGGTAGATCACGCTCAGGCTAAATCATGTGTTACTGTAATGTTCACATTTTCGGCGGATGGTGTAACAACACCACCTATGATTATTTACCCTTTAAAAAGAATGCGACCTGAGATTCAAAAGTCTGTGCCTAGCGAGTGGGGTATTGGCTTGTCAGATAATGGATGGATGAAGGCGGAGCTTTTCATCCAGTACATACAGAATGTTCTGCATCCAGCACTAATGAAGATGAATATCACTTTTNAGTCTGTGCCTAGCGAGTGGGGTATTGGCTTGTCAGATAATGGATGGATGAAGGCGGAGCTTTTCATCCAGTACATACAGAATGTTCTGCATCCAGCACTAATGAAGATGAATATCACTTTTCCAATAATTCTTTTTTTAGATGGACATAAAAGCCACACAACACTTCAGCTTACTCAACTTTGTCAAAATCTTGGTATAATACTTATAGCTCTATACCCTAACGCGACTCGGATTTTGCAACCAGCAGACGTAGCGGCATTTCGTCCAATAAAAGTAATGTGGCGTAAAGCAGTCCTAGAATGGCGAACAGATAACTTAACAAAATCTTTACTAAAAACAGATGTTGCTCCTATATTGGAGAAGCTTTTACCCAAATTAAATAAAACGACTTTGAAGAACGGCTTTGAAGCTTGTGGTTTATGCCCATTTAATTCAGATCAAGTGGACTACACAAAATGTTTAATGCCCTATAAACCAGTCCAAGAAATTTTGGATGACAACTGTTCTACAAGTCTTAACTATCAGAAATTCGAAGAAATAGTTGGACCACAGTTAATCAGAAAGATGAAAAATCAGGTGGTAGGTAAATCAAGAGAAGCTAAAAAGCTTCACGACTTGTATAAATATCTCGTACCAAAAATGTCAACACACGAGTCATCGTCACAAATCATAGAAACAACTTCTAAGGAACTAATGCAATACAAGGACAGGAGCAATTTAAATGAACAAAACAACGATGGTTCAGAAGATTTCACCACAATGGCAGCCCTCAATGAATTAACGACAATGCCAACAGACGTAGAACTTTTGCTAAATGAACCAGAACTGTCAACTCATGAACCTCAATCCAAAGACACTGGCACTTCTAAAACAAACACGATGATTGATGATTATTCAGGAACCTCAGGACACCTAAAACCTCTGAACGTTGAAATTCAGCATCAGGGGGTTGAGGAATTATCTTTGGCATCCTGTATAAATCTTACATCGACAAACGATCCAATACCAGAAGCTGTACAAATGGTTGAGGTTATTTCTGAGTGTGAAAAAGAAAACCAAACACCAATATACGTAATACCTATTCCATCCACCAGTCGTCAAAGTTTAGAGCTGATTGGAGAAAAATGGGTACTAGTGGATGACATGCCAACCGAAGTCCCTTCAAAGAGTCCAATAAAGAAACAAAATATAAAAGATTTTTTAAAGTTACCAAAGACTCCAATTAAAACACAAAAAGCTGGTATAGAACGTCGCTCTTTTGTTTTAACGAGTAAAGATTGGGAAGCTGTAGAACTAGAAAAACAACAAAAAAAGATGAAAGAGATACAAGAAAAGGAGAACAAACGAATAGCAAGACTAGAAAAAGCCAAAGAGAAACGCTTACTCAAGGAAACAAAACAAGCTGAAACTATAAATAAAAAGAACAAAGCTAAAAATTTAAATTTAATTAAGAAAAGTAAGCCAAATTCTGATAGTATCAAATCAAAAATTGTTATTCAATCAAATGTTTTAATTAAGCCTGCAAATAGAATCTCAAGTGATATTAAAGAAAAAAGAGAATATACAAAAGAAATTAAAAAAGGACCTATGAACGAAGTTAAACCTGCAGATATTACTGCCCTGAAGGAAATAAAAAACAGGCCAATTTTAGATGCAGTTGAAGCTGCAAATGAAAGACCCTTTAAAGAATCGGAACAAGTACAGATGGTAAAAAAAGAATTAAAGAAAGGACCAATATTAGATGAACTTAAACCTCCGAACATAACTTTCCGAGATTCAAGGGAAACCGGAAAAGATAAGAAGATAAAAATTAAAGTAAATAGATTGAGACCAATGACAGATGAAGAATTGTTAAAAATGTTGGAAGATGATTAGGAGCGATTATTAATGGACCTAGGCACGTAGGTGTGTGCCTACATTGGTAGATATAACTGCCAAGTGCCAATCGTTATACCAAATTCACTGTGCCATTAATTATACTTCAGTGCCAATGATTGTGCAATAACATAGAATTAAGTTTTATGTTACTTTTTAAGCAATAAAGCAAATTTTTTTAAGTACTAATGTGTATCATTATAATCTATGCTTATATACTTTTTATTTGATAAACATTAGATATATAAAAATATTATTATAACAAAGAATTTACTACTTATATGTTGAAGTACATCTTAGAGTGCCAATCACTGTACTGTTTACCCTATTATTAGACCATCCGCCGTACAGCCCCGACCTAAGCCCTAATGATTTCTATACTTTCCCTAAAATAAAGAATAAATTGCGTGGACAGAGATTTTCATCACCTGAAGAAGTTGTGGACGCCTACAAAACGGCCATTTTGGAGACCCCAACTTCCGAATGGAATGGTTGCTTCAATGATTGGTTCCATCGTATGGAAAAATGTGTCAANTCTATGGCAAACCAGAGGGCCGCAGAAGTCGTGGCAGACCCAAACTTCGATGGTTGGATGGCGTGGAGCGCGACCTCAAAAATATCGGCGTCAAGAACTGGAAGGAGAAAGCCCTGAACAGAGCAGTCTGGAGAGACATACTGGACCAGGCTAAGGCCCACCCTGGGCTGTAAGGCCTAAGATGATGATGATGATGATGAATTACTGGTGGTAGGACCTCTTGGGAGTCCACACGGGTAGGTACCACCACCCCGCCTATTTCCACCGTGAAGCAGTAATGCGTTTCGGTTCGAAGGGTGGGGTAGCCGTTGTAACTATACTGAGACCTTAGAACTTATATCTCGAGGTGGGTGGCGCATTTACGTTGTAGATGTCTATGGGTTCCAGTAACCACTTAACATCAGGTGGGCTGTGAGCTCGTCCATCCAACTAATCAATAAAAATTAAAAAACATAGTTGTACATGCGTGCCATTACAGAAACTCAACACTCAGTATGCCTATTTCTCATGTCAATAGGTACTAATCATGTTCACAAAACGCCTTATCTTCAGTCCTCACGATAAGAATCGGAACGACGCTTCTGTGAAAGTAATCTATGACAATCTATTACTTAAAATAACAAAAAAATATAAGTTTTATTCGAGTGGAGATCTGAACTACGCTACTTACCATTTTAAACTGCTATTAATTTCAATTGGTCTACCGGGACATTAGAAATTTCGTCTTTTTTTTATACTTTTCTCTAGAAACTTGCGATCGTCAAAGTTATGCGAATCTGGATTACTTTGTTTTCGAACAAACAAATCATTTTCAGGCATGGCAGAAAAAGTACTCCAGTCAACGAAGCCAAGATTTTTATAGATGACGAATAGAGATAACATAAATAGATTATTTTGTCGCGATCAATATTTTTTAGATTAAATCGGAATATACAATTACATATTATATTTTTACAAATGCATAGATTTGCAAAACTGATTAAAATAAATACTCAAAAATATATCGACGCTTGAAAGGCAAACGTGACTAAGCGACAATAGCTGCTTTGAACATAAATGATAGGCCATATTCGATGCGCAAAAAAAAATATATTTCTAGGTCTATTCAGATCATTTCAATCCTACAGTTAGATTCGTTAAAATATAACTTTTTTCAGCTATCTCGCAAGTATATTTTAAATTAATTTCAACTTTAAATTAGTCTACTGTAAAGTTCACGCATTGTCGCTTAGTCACGTTTGCCTTTCAAGCGTTGATATGTAAAGATTCAAAATCAAAAAAGCATGCCGTGTCTGGACTTCAGACGTAATTCAACGTTTGACGGATTCTGCGCGCGACTATTTGTTAATGAAAAAGTATACGGTCCGTATGACACTAAAACTACTTACTAAATGTCTTCAAACATCAAAAAACTTTATGATTATTAACTAATTCTTCACGCAAAAATTAGACTAATTGAGTTAAATGAGGTGCGAATAATTTATCGTTTAAATTTTCCCTCACTTAATTTATGCCCATTAGGATAAGTAATTAAACTTTTAAAAGTTTGAAACTATTAGACTCGGGCTTACCTTGAAATTCAAAAGCTTTTTCAGTGACTTTGGATTTGATAAATGTAAAACATAGAAATAAAAGCTTAATTCTAAAACTGATATGAACGGGATCATAAAATTATTATTGCAATTTATCTCCTTATCACCGTTATTAATATTTAAAAAAATCATAAAATATATTAGGTAAGTTAAAAATCCAATTATATTTATTTAAAAAAGTACTGCCACATCACAAACATTTATAACATTGAAAATAACTTAAACTATTTAATTTATGGCCTGATGCATGTGACAATAATGGCGTACATAACATTGGCAATTCATCGGCCCGAAAATGGAATACAATAATAAAAATAAAAAGAATACCTAATGAAAAAAAATTACTTTGAAATTCAAATTTAACAAGTAAAACAGTAGTAATTGTTGAAATACACTTGAAATATTAATATGAATGTCTAATAAGTGTCATGTCATATCAAAAAGAAAAGAAGAAATGTCAAATTTATTTTATTTTATTTTTTATTGCTGATGGGTAGACGAGCTCACAGCCCATCTGATATTAAGTGGTTACTGGAGCCCATAGACATCTACAACGTAAATGCGCCACCCACCTTGAGAAATAAGTTTTAAGGTCTCAGTATAGTTACAACGGCTGCCCCACCCTTCAAACCGAAACGCATTACTGCTTCACGGCAGAAATAGGCGGGGCGGTGGTACCTACCCGTGCGGACTCACAAGAGGTCCTACCACCAGTAAGTTACAACGGCTGCCCCACCCTTCAAACCGAAACGCATTACTGCTTCACGGCAGAAACAGGCGGGGCGGTGGTACCTACCCGTGCGGACTCACAAGAGGTCCTACCACCAGTAATATAATATCAAGCAACAGCAAGTCAGTTATAAAACAACAAATTATTAACGATTAAGGTGCGTTTTTTCTTTCTTTTTTTATTTTGTTCTTAAATACACGCAATGATGTTTATGATTATCTTTCACAAATTAATAGCTGCGCAAATCTTTCGAAGGATCACTTTAAAATAATTGAACGTCCAGCTTTGACGTTAAATAACAATTAAGGCAAACGCTTGCCCAAATTTACTTCATGCTAGAATCTGTGAAATCGTAACTGATTCCGCAAATTCTTTGTAGATTCTATTCGTTTTATAAAGTTTCAGGAATTTGCAGAAAACCAAATTAATTATGAAGTCAAATAATTTGGTATAAAGTTAAATATAACGTGGCATTACGAACTTAAGTTAATGTTTTATTGCGAAATACGCTCTTTAGAGTTATAATGTGTATTTTCTCTGAAATTCGTGGTATGTCTACACTAAAGGAACTAGTTGCCTAGCTGTTGAAATATTGGTTTAAGAAAATCCTCTTACGTTGGTTTTTAGTTCGAGAAACATAATTAAAGCAATTCTCAAACTACTTAAGCATTATTCAACACAAAATTACTTTGGTTATTTTGGTCATGTACGAGTCATGTATCGTACAGGGCCAGCGCGCACATCATATTGCAGACCGATGCATTTTACGTCAAAGTCATTCATTTTCGAGTCAGTTCGTGTACCGCCATCAGCAAGGCGTCGCGTACTCGCATAATGTCATTGTTATCATATAAATAATCATAATCAGCATACTCCTATCAATAAACAATTAATCAATATCGGAGTTGTTATCATTATCACAGCAGAGGGTTGTGCGGACAAACCGTACAGGTCAAATTGACTTATTCACAATTTCACAAGATGGAATAAAGTAAACCTGTACCTCAGATCACAGTATTGCAGATTTAATGACTTAATGTAATGCGTGCTTAGTGCGAGTTTTTTATCGTTCTCGATAGCATAAAAGTTAACTCAAATTTGTATGGAGTTGGTCTGCGCTTGCGCTCCTTCGAGGCATTGTCAGAGCTCGACTCAGACCACCGATCTGTCGTTATGCAGCTCAGTCGCCCCCACAACCCATACCCAGTCATGAGGACCATGGTAGATTGGAAGAAGCCGAGCACCAACTTAGCTGAAACCGCTCCATCAATCCTCCCCTACGGCCCGGATTCAAATCTATCCCCCGAGAACACCGTCGAATCCATATACATCCTAAAAGAACACATATCTTCCGCGATCATAAGATCTTCCAAAGAAGTCGATGTGGATGACTGCTTCGACCGTATCAGTCTCTGCCCCGAGCTTAGTAATCTCTTAAGAGTTAGAAACGCGGCAATCCGGGCCTACGATCGATATCCCACGGAATCAAACCGGATTTGGGTGCGTCATCTACAGCGGGAAGTCAAATCCCGCCTAAGCGACGCCCGAAATGAGAAATGGGATAGGTATTTAGAAGAACACGCGCACACTTATCAAGCATACTGGTGACTGGCTAGGATCCTCAAGTCCGAAACTATCGTTACTCCCCTTCCGTCGTATCCCCACGAGTTGTATGATATTTACAAAGTTAATAATAACAACAAAAAAAAAGTTGGACGCCTACGATGGGCAGGACATGTAGTTTTAATAGAGGAGACCGGAATGCCAAGATAACTACTATATGGCTTACCAAAGGGCCAAGTCGTAGCAGGCCTAAACTCCGATGGTTAGATGGCGTAGAACACGACCTCAAAGTTATAAAGTGTCAAGAACTGGAAGGAGAAAGCCTTGAACAGATCAGTCTGGACAGACATACTGGATCAGGCTAAGGCCCACCCTGGACTGTAAGGCATAAAGATTATGATGAGTCAGTCAAATACTTTACATCATAATATTTTACACTTTAATTCGTGTTCAGTTTCAATATTGCCTTGCATTGATATTCCCGATCAAAGACGATAGACAGAAAGAGACCAAAAACGCTAAGTGTTAGAAACTTAATTGGCATCAAAATCATATTAACCATGAAATTCAAATGTTATTTTTAAAATTAAAGTTTAGTATTATTTAAGATATTTCTTAGCAACAAATTCGTTTTATCGAGGTGTAGCTTCACATGACAGCATTTGGCCGTGATCCGGCCGAGTAGCGGCGTTACGAGTATCTTATCCGGTTTAATTGGTCATTTGCTCGAATAAGGATCGAGTTACACCGCCATTAACAGGTTAACAACCGAACACCGTGCACCGGATACTCTGAGCTTCGTTGTTGAAGTCGGGCTTTTGTTTTTTTAACGTATTTCACATTTTAGAATAACTTTTTCATGTCGTAAATCAAGTTTCGTGTGGTCAGTGGGGGCGTACGTGCAGTGACCATAATCCCGCCTACTTCTGCCACGAAGCATTCAATGGTTCTTATTTGAAGGGTTGAACAGCCGATGTACAAGAGAATTCAGATGTAATCTCGTCAAGTGGTTGTTGACTTTCACGTTGTCTATCAGTTGCAATACTTGTGGGCCGTAAGATCAGCTATATTTAAATAATAAATTAAAACAAACCCAATCTGGGTCGTTCTTTCTGTTCAGAAAATTACGGTGGTTCAACGAGGAAAATCTCTGGGTAATGATGAATCAGATAATAAGAGCTTCGAGTATTCTGGATACAGCCGGTATTTCTTAGTGTATCCGGTTTTTAATTAGAAGATTATGTTATATGACCGAGACATAGACTTCAGGTTTGTGGGTGGTAGTTGACGCATTAGTATTGTTTTGTCTATGGATTGCGAAAAATATAAACCGGTTGGACCGTGGCCTCGCTCGCCAATCGATGCAATAAAAAAGAAGGATTCCACCTTAGGTCTCAATTGGGTGGGTATTCGTCATTGGCATTCGGTAGACTGTGAGCTCTTTCACTGGTATAAAAGTAAAGCTTTGTATTAACAATTTTACCGTCCTTTAGCTATTGCTATCACTTTCCACCAGCAGTCAGTAATTATATTTACCATCTTTTCCTGTTGAGCTTTTTCTACTTCTAAGTATAGTCGCATGGACAAAAACTGCCAAAGACAGAGAGGAATGGAAAAGGTTGGAGGAGGCCTTTGTCAATAAATGACATACAGACGGGGTTATCGATGCTAGATAGAGTTAAGACTTCAATATATAAAGTACATATATAAAAATAAAATTGTTAACAAAAAGAAAATTAAGATACGTAAATGAAATACTGTCTGAGTAAAGGCTATTATTATTGTTATTATTATTATTAAGCATAGTCGCAATAGCTATTTAGGCTACAAAGAATTAGATTAAACAACAAAAAACTCGCTTCAAAGCGATCTATTTCGAGTCGACCGATCTGCAGTTCTGAAATACCCTTCAAGCCACTTCTAAGGGACAGGGTTGGATGTTCTCTCTCTCTTTACAAAATAAATTATTTCCGTATAATATTAATAACCCAAAAAGGGAATTACGATTATGTGATTTAACATAAAACATATTCGTCTACCGGAATGAATGTGTAATCAAAGTTTGAATATAAGCGTTATTGTCGAGACACGTGTTTGAAGGGGACGCTTTTTCGTAAGTGCTTTGAGTTTGCAAATGTGATATTATTCTTTCACGGAAGGAATGTTAATTTTAATCTTTAAACTAAGTTGTAGAACAAAAGATTTGTAAAATATTCGCCGAGCTTTGAATGACTTAACACGGGTAATTTCAGTTCTTTTTAGTTATGAAATTTAAAGGGTTTTGCAACAGAAATAAAATATGTTTTTATTGTTCAGATATCTAAATATTAATACGTGAAGCAAAAACTTTGTGCCCCTTTTTACGAAAATTGCGCGGGCGGAGAAGTATAAAATTTCCCACGCTTATAGAGAATATAGAGAATGAGTGCAGAATGCTAATATTTTTTTAAAATGATGCATTAATAATACATTAAATCAATAAAAAAAACATTACACACAATACCATGTATTTGACATACACACACATATATATACTCCATAGATTATACACTCTTTGTTAATTGTCAAACTTTTTATTGCTTCAAGTCTGTGGTCAAATTGAGAATAGGTTAATAGGTATTGCTTATCATATTTATTTGTCTATAGTGTAGTCGAAATTTCTGATTATAGAAGTATAATAATCTTCGACAATAGATCCTTAATAATGTTCAAACTTATAATATCAATTAATTATAGTCAATTTTCGACTACTGCGGGACCACTAGTGTATATGAAAACTGTGTGAACTTGGAGCGTCATATAATAACTAGCTTATTTTAAAAAACGGTTAACGCTTTATTATCAAAATGAAATAAACCAATCACACTATTTTTAAAACTTATTCATTAATCATATCGTCATAGAACCTCTGAAAACGTGATTGCCACAATTACATATAGCAACCTATTTCCATCGTGCTCTTGCAATTTTTTTCAAAACATGAGAGAATAACATTTCACTTTTTTTCTAATACACAAACCTAGAACTCTATCTTTAATACAGGCGACTTCACAATACAAGGTTAAACCAAAAAGTATTGGTATAAATTTTTTTTTTTTTTTTGAAACAGAAATACCGCTTCATTGAATGTGCGGCTTAATCATGCAGTCCCGATGGATGATCATCATGCAAAATGCGTCGTTTGTGACGAACTTTGCCTGTTTCAATCCGAGTGTGGTTCCACTGTGTTGAAAAAATAATACGTTCCGTTTCTGCTATCACCTACATATATGTAATGATTGGATAGTCAGCTGTACGGAAATCTAAGGAAATCTAAAATCAGAGTTAAAAACAGAAGCTATTATATCTCGCTTCGCAGGGAAATTAAAGTAAAGGTTGCAGAAATCGAAGCCCATAGATATCTACAACGTAAATGCCGCCACCCACCTTGAGATATGAGTTCTAAGGTCTCAGTACAGTTACAACGGCTGCCCTATCCTTCAAACCGAAACGCATTACTGCTTCACGGCAGAAATAAGCAGGGCGGTGGTACCTACCCGTGCGGACTCAGAAGGGGTCTTATCACCAGTAAAAATACCAGAAATAGAAAATGCAATCCTTAAAGCATCCTCTTCTTTATTGTGTTTGTAGACCACCAGACGAGCACATAGTGGTGAGTGGTTACCGTCTCTCACGTACGTCGACATGCAAGTATGACACGTGAGGAACGCCATGACTTAGTATAAATGAACTCTTGTCCACCGGCCGGTGGTGCGATGGTAAAAACGACACGACGGAACAATATCAAACACATCAAACCATTCCTCAGACCAATCCCCATGGAATTACGGCCTAAATAAGTCTATCTCGGGTCAAAGTAAGCTCTATATCTTCTGTAGTAGAACAATCAACCATATTAAAACTACATTTCTATATATTAATAGGTGAAGCAAAAACTTTGTATCCCTTTTTACGAAAATTGCGCGGACGGAGGAGTATGAAATTTTCCACACCTATAGAGAGTATAGAGAAGAAGTGCACAATGCTAATATTTTTTTTAAATAATGCATAAACGATACATTAAATCAATAAAGAAAACATTACACACACTACACACCATCTATTTGACGCACACACGCATGCATACTATTTATTGTCAAACTTTTGTTCTTGACGTCTGTGCTCAAATTGAGAATAGATTAAATATTGTTTGTCTTTATTAATATTTTTTTATAGAGTAGCCTTGGCGAAATTTGTGATTATAGAAGTATAAAATACAATCATAATAGTGTACAAACTTACAACTCCAATTAATTATAGTCGAATTTCGACTACTGCGGGACCTCTAGTATAAGATAAACTAGCGAAACAAACTCAACGTGCTGTTGCGCCCGCCATAACTGACACCCTACCCTACACTTATTTATGCATTCGCATGACTAGATGCTCGGTATTTTCGAATACGTCAGTTAGTTTGTTTCGCCCCTATTGTTAAACACATCAACAGATTAATGTTATCGTATATATTTCAACTTTAAAGGTACTATGATAAAATAGCTTATCGAAGTTCATCATTCTGATCAGAGTTATTTCAAGGACAGTAAACACATTCGCGTCCCAGCCACGCATGTATCAAATCAAATATTTGGGCGTCGGGAGAAGTTTGATTACAGGTACTCTTCTCAAAACTCATTTCAGAAGGAGAACATGCCATAGCGCTCGGGAAACACCGTGACTCATTTCTGGGAACACACTGAAAAAGATCCCTGAAAGCAAGCATCTGTCTTTGCGGATAATCAAACTATTATTATATAGAATACTCTTTCATCCATTCACTTTTCGCTCAAACATTGCCCTGTTTATTTTATTTATAATAACACATTTTGTTGCTGTTTAAGTAGAGGTTTAAAAGAGATTTATATCGGTTATCCTACACTTGTAGTGATGTACCTTTAGCGTGCTATATCGATAGTCGAATCAAATATAATCCACGCCGATATCATAATGATACACAAAACGATCCTAGCTTTTAATGATTTACACATTAAGAAACAATAAACCGTACCTGATATGTATTAAGAAATCTCGAACCAGAGTTATTGCTTCAGTCCTTATTCTGCCAGATTTACTTGAAACGAAAAACTTGATTAAAATAATTAAAGTGACTGCATGTCTAATCAAATAATTTATGATTGGGTGTTCTGCCGTCCAGATTAGATGCTGAGAACACTATCGCGAACACACGACATTGCAGTAAGTACCGCTATGAAAGAGCAACACTAATTATCAAATTTACTCCAACGGGTCCTATGAATAAGCTTTACTGTTTTGCTTTACTAAACAAATACGATATCTTTACGGGTCATTCCGTATTATGATGTCAAACCGCGCGATATAGTAACAATCTCGCGAGCTAACTAACTTTCAAAGATTAAACCCTTCTATGGGTTTTTTATTTTACTTACTTATTTATTTACTTATTCCCTGTTGTCGGTAACCATTTTCATGTAAGTATATCGAAAATTCCACTATTTCTTTTTAGATTTATTGGATATTAAATTTAAAAAAAAAAACGGATGTGGAACTGTAAAGACTTCTAGACGCCGCATAAGTGAAAACAGACACGACCATTACTTACCGCATTGCAGCGAATGTGTTTTCCTGGAAATTATGGCACAGAGAACATTAAAAAGAAGATTAAACCGCAATGTTTATTGACATTCTAGAATTATGTATATCGTAAGGCAATTCTTAATGTCGCTTCTCCGTAAAGTATTAAATGAAATTACTGAATGAATTATTGAATAATAATTGAATAGAAAATAATACTCATTACGTTGTATGTACATATGCATGTATATGTGTATGTATATGTAAATATATATGTATTAATGTATGTATGTATGTTTATATATGTATGTATGTATGTATTTGTAACTTAATATAAATTTCATTGCACCTACCACTACTTACTCTGCACTGCCTTTGGTTGACTGGTAGAGAATGCCTTAGGCATTATGTCCGCCAATGTAAATTTTACATGAAGTGTAATAAATAAATAAATTACGTCAACCGCATTGCTAATAACTATGTCGAACGGTTGCAAATTATAATTAATTAATTGTTGTTCAATAGTTCGTTTCGGAGCCCATACACATCTACAACGTAAATGCCGCTAACCACATTCTAAGTCTCAATTTTACAATAAAACGGCTGGCCCGCGCCCTACAATTCTATCCCCAGTAATTACGCTTCATTCCTTTTGCGTGGAACTCATTTGCGAACATTTTTGTTGAGTACGTATTTCATTAGGAAAATTGGTACTTCCCTGCGGGATTCGAACACCGACACAGCCGCATCGCTCGATACGAAACCACCGGACGTCTTAACCTTTAGACCAGACTACTTCAAATCGTATATTCGGTATGTCGGTATATTCTGTACATTATAATTCAGCAACAAAAATTTGTCGACAAAATACCACATCACTACTATTCATGATAATTCGCGTTCAAATTCCTTAGTGCATGCAATATATAAATTATATATTATATAACGGATCCTTACTTTCTCGAGATAGTAACAGCTATTAGCGTTAGTACTAACGAGGACGATAATATCAAGTGGCCACACTATAAATAATTGCAGTGAACAAGCCCGATGAGAAAGTGCAAATTATAACTTGAATAATTTTAACGTTATAATACGAAAACATTAATAACCTAACAAAACCTAAATAAAAAAAATTAGTTTTTGGTATATTGTTTTATTATATGCCAAATTAATGGCCCACTTGAGATTTTTTAATTATTTTTTTAATGCTTAGATGAATGGACGAGCTCACAGCCCACCTGGTGTTGAGTGGTTACTGGACCCCATAGACATCTACAACGAAAGCGCGCCACCCACCTTGAGATATAAGTTTTAAGGTCTCAGTATAGTTACAACGGCTGCCCCACCCTTCAAACCGAAACGCATTTCTGCTTCACGGTAGAAATAGGCGGGGTGATGGTACCTACCCATGCGGACTCACAAGAGGTACCTTACCTACCACCAGTAATTTAATTGCTTTGCTTAACTTGATTGGTCACAATTCCTCGTATCATTAGCAACGTCAATAGCACAGTCAGGCCGTTGGCTATTGTTATAGAGTCTCCTCGAACTATCGTATAGTTGGTGGAGACCAAAAATCCTGCCTTTCTGATGAATAGACGATCATCATTCTATCAGATCAGTTTCTTTGACCCCAAAAATCATAAAATACATAAACGACCTGTAAACGAGGGTCACAGGTACAATGAAGACAAGGTCACCGATCCTATTCCCTTTTCATTTCAGATTGCTATTGCAATAGTAATATTTTATTACTAAACGTTTAAGAGGTTACATCAATCAGCCTAGACGTCACTATTCACAGCTATCAGTCATTGCCGGCCACTGAGCATTCAATCGAAACATGGACGGAACATGTAAGCGAGCAATCAATCAAACGAAATAAAATAACAATTTTCATCTATTGCCAACCGGTGACGTTCTGCTGTGACAATTGCTAACAGTTTCCTTTTTTTTAATACGCTTTTATTAGCTTCAGACGTATGTTTGTAACGGAATTTTTGAACATGATTTTGACCCCTTTCAAAACGTCGGATGTAATCGGTCCCTAATAATATTAAGGACCGATTACAATTCAATATTACAAAAAAAATTGAAAAATCTTTTGAAATTCAACTAAAAAATTGAAAATATATTTTAATAAATTTGAATTAAAAATAGTGTAAGAAAAAATGATTTTATTGTAAAAGAGCGTGGGTGCTTATCATCAAAATAACCCTTCTATTCATATCTGTTCATAAAATATTTATAACTCCTTATACCATGCACCTGCAATTTTATTTAGCAATACGGTCTTACCTAAATAATTACTGTAGACCGCAAACAAAGCAGACCAGAATGTGTCTAGCAAAATGAGATGTCCTATAAAACTGCATCTAATTCGACTCTACTTATTCATGATAAAAGGCTCGAAGAGGAAATTAGATGACCTGATGCCGTGGCAAATTAGGCAATTGAAAAGGTAATTTAAACAAATTGGCGAAAATTTTAAATACCGCTCACTAGTTAAAAGCTTAGTTTACAATGTCGAGGCAAAAGCAAGAAGGATATTTGTCAGAGTTTACCAATTCAGGGTTGGCACAAAACCAGTTCTGTAGTCGTTAATGGTCAAGTCATCCATATATCTGTGGGTTTTAATTTTAAGCACGGTTAAATTAAATTTTAAAAAATTAACCATGTTTTTTTCCAACTAAATTACTTTTTCGATTGATTTCCAATGTATAAAAGATCACAGTGCCTACTACCTTCGATTACGACGTAATTGTTTCACAGATAAAGATTACTCACGGTAAATAAATGATGTCATAAGATGCTTCAACGTGAAACCGCCACCTGGTTTCAGACATGACGTCCAAGTCTTTCAATGTTATCAATCACAAGAACAAATAGGCCATCTTATCATAATTTGACCTTTAAAGTACATTCTCTTTTTATTATAAATCACGAGCGAATTCTCTCATAAAAGTCAATGATCAAAGTCAGACCATAAGTTTCACAGCCACGCCCAAACACTAAAATAAGGTCAGCAATGCCTCAAAATAAATGTTCGATTTTCAATTATTTGAGCGACGTTCGCGAATACCGACCGAGGCATTATGCTGATTTAATATTTCCCCGAAATAAAAATACGATTCGAAGTGAGCAAATCAATTCTGGTCGCGACTTAAGTCCCTTTGGATACTTTCGTGTTGAGCCCCCTATCCTATTCAAACAGAATGAGTAATGTTATTCTAAGTTTTCTCGCCGCTTGTACGTACCTAGTTGGAAATGTGAAAAAAATATAATCTAGCTTAAATACGCGGACGTTTTTATATTTCAATCATAATATTAAGGGTTTTTTTTTGGGTCAGGAGGAAATCGCCGGACTTCCGCCCTCCACTGGGGATAGAGGGTGGGGCATGTCGGAGTCGGACTGTCTAAGATCTTCTGTCGCTCAACAACCCACGTCCGAACCTCGCATGAGTCAGAGCTCATGAAAAGGCAAAGGGGGGAAAGTAAAGTGTTTAGTGCGGAGCACATCTCTCCCATCACCCTCCCCCTCGGGACGCCGGACCGGCAGTTGTCGGCGCCACGACCACTAGTCCTCTAGGTTGGCAGGCTATCCGAAGCCTACTTAGATGGCGCCGGTTAGAGTGGCTTAGCACATTTTAAAATGCTTTTGCGTATTGACACTCTTTACTTAAAACTGAACTTGGCTTGCCACGTTTTATTTCTGTGCTGTGACCTTTGCTGAATGAATGAGAAGCACCCGTTCGTCTGAAACTACACGCGTGCTATCTATTGTACGTGGATGTGACATCACTATGCGAGGAGCTGACAAAAGTTGGATTGTAACCGGGAAAACTGTATAGCGCACATAAATATTGAATAAACGAGCTTTCATTTTTATTTAAGAACAATTAAAGGTCACAATGCTTGATTTTACTTCTTCGTTTTACTTTTTACTGGGAGTTAAAACGAATGTAAATGTTACCACCCACCTTGAGACATGAGTTTTAGATCTCAGTTTTTATAGTGCAATGACTGCCCCACTCTTCAATCGAAAATGTGTTCCTGTTTCAAGGCAGATATAGGCAGGATGGTGGTTTTTTTTATTAGTTAGATAGGTGGACGAGCTCACAGCCTACCTGGTGTTAAGTGGTTACTGGAGCTCATAGACATCTCCAACGTAAATGCGCCACCCACTTTGAGATATAAGTTCTAAGGTCTCAAGTTTTTTTTTTTTATTGCCTTTGTAGGCAGACGAGCATACGGCCCACCTGATGGTAAGTGGTCACCGTCGCTTATGGACGTCAGCAATGCCAGGAGCAGAGCCAAGCGACTGCCTACCATAAAGTACTCTCAGCAAGCCTCATTTGAAGAAGGACATGTCATAGCGCTCGGAAAACACCGTGGAGGGGAGTTCATTCCAAAGCCGGATGGTACGTGGCAAAAAAGATCTTTGGAAACGCACTGTCGATGAACACAGCGGTTCCAGATAATATGGATGAACTCTGCTCCGATGGCGGGAGGTGCGATGATAAAAAGGAGATGAGGGGATTATCTCGAATAATTCCTCAGAGCATTCCCTATGGACCATACGGTATAAAACACAGAGAGAACCGAAGTCCCTCCGTAGACCCAGAGGTTCCAAGCGATGTATAGTTACAACGACTTCCCCACCCTTCAAACCGAAACGCATTACTGCTTGACGGCTGAAATAGGCAGGGTACTCACAGGGTGTTATCTACCCGCGCAGACTCATAAGAGGTCCCACCACCAGTAAGTACTTACCCGTGTTCACAATATTCCCTACTACTAATAATAACGCAAATTATAATTTTTGCGGATTTCATTTTATAACACGATGATAAATTAGTATTTAGCAACATTATTTAAAGGCACTCCGTATCTTAACGATTATAATTCGTCAGCACAAAGTAACAATAAAGATTGTGGATACAAATATAGTTTCTGCAAAACATCACTTATGCTTAGATCATGTTCAACTTATATTATTATTATTCGAGCAATATCTGGAGTATTTTTAATAATGTATCAATTGATAAGAAAGGCGCAGTGCTATAACCGATGGATACCCTCGCAGTATTCGCCTGGACCCACGGGATCTTTACTAAAGTACATTTCTACGATCTATAACGTAAACAAAAAACTAACTTTGAAATATCTAAATAGTATCTAAAAACGCTAAACCTATTTCACTTCGATGAAAGCCAAATTACTGGTAGGACCTCTTGTGAGTCCGCGCGGGTAGGTACCACCGCCCTGCCTATTTCTGCCGTGAAGTACTAATGCGTTTCGGTTTGAAGGGTGGGGCAGCCGTTGTAACTATACTGAGACCTTAGAACTTATATCTCAGGGTGGGTGGCGCATTTACGTTGTGGATGTCTATGGGCTCCAGTAACCACTTAACACCAGGTGGGCTGTGAGCTCGTCCACCCATCTAAGCAATAAAAAATAACAATAATTAGAAACAATAAGTTATTAAGCTTTTTGATTTAGTAACACCAGAAGAAACTAACGTCGCTCCGACATTAATGTGGTAAGATACAGTTAGTAGAGTCATGTTTTGTGATGTTTGATCGTCTATTCATAGCCCCGCTTTCATGATCATTAGTACCGAGAAGTCATATATTTATTTTACAATACATTTTCTGAGTCCATCTACCCATTTACAAACAAGATTGGGAAAAACAGGCAAATCGTCTTCCGGAACACTTTTAGTTTCTCAACCCAGCGTGTAGAAATTACTAAATGTAATTTGCTAATGAGCCGTGAACTGGAAATTATATTTATATACTAGCTGACCCGGCAGACTTCGTAGTGCCTCAATCGATAAATAAAAGACCTAAACCTAAAAAATAAAAAAAACCTATAAAAGACCTATAAAATAAACTTAAAACAAACAAAAGGAATGCGTCCGACGGGGGACACATCAAAGGAAAAACAAAATTGTTATTTTTATTTAATTCCGAGCATTTTCATATTTATCTATCTTTTAAACTTTCTCTGGACTTCCACGAATAATTCAAGACCAAAATTAGTCAAATTGGTCCAGCCATTCTCGAGTTTTAGCGAGACTAACGAACAGCATTTCATTTTTATATATATAGATAGATGAATATAGCAGATGCTATACATACTAAGGGATCACGAGAGATCATAAAAAACAACCAGTAAGAGACTTAACCTTATAAGACATGAGGTAGTGTTCCCAATTCACTTCATTTTAATACCAATGATTGTCTGCAACAAAAATACATAGGTGTCAGTAACCTAAAGGAGCTCATAACGCTGGCTACTGCCCACATCAAGACATAAATTAAAGGAAGAAGCAGATATAAAAATATGAGTGTGAGTATACTTCTATCGATTGAGGAAGATGGGGCCATAATATTTTTATTGAGATGAACTGTTGAGGTGATAAATATTAGAATCTACTCTACAGGCGATGCGAATGTTAGAATAACAATCATCTTGAATGATTCATCAGAGGAGTCTCCGTGGAACATATCTTCGTGTATTCCGGTCAATATCCAGACAATGACAGTGACTTGAACTATACCTACACCATTATTGAACTATTATAATTTAGAGCTGTCTATCTATATAAATTGTAATTTTAACTTAGCAGGCTCCTTCGCAAATTAATCTTTATTTCTGGCAAAAGAACTAACATTTTCTATCTTATTTGAGTGAGTGAGTATGAGTACTCCTTTGAATGATGAAAAGGACTCTCCTAATGAAAACACGGCATTTTCATCCTAATTAATGAAAGGATTCTCGGAAACCAAACACATAGATATTTTGTAATATTGTTTCTGTAGAAAAACGTATTAACTTAATTCACTACCGTAGTAATCCTTGAGTAAATTAAGAAAGTTCTGAAAAGGTGTTTATGAGTAAAAAACAAGAGGATTTATTAGTAACTTACTAACAAAATGTTATGGTTTAAAAAAAAAATGAAATAAAGTATTAATAATAATAATAATTAGAAAATAATGAATAACAAGATTTCTCAAAGATTCTCGGCAGCAGTGGCTTAATGTTTAACGTTCTTATAATATAAACGATTAGCTAATTTATTGCTAAACAACTGAATTAAGATTCAAAATGCTTATTAGTAGTGTAAGTATAAATAAAAATTAAACAACAAAAATCATTAAGACGTTTCTCCAAAACTTAGATAATGTTTAAATTTTATCATCACATCGTTATGACGTGTATTTTAATTCATCATCACTGAGTTCTTTTAGTATTTCTTTTGACAAAGCTCGTATCGTAATTGAGAATTCTCATCTTGGGCACGTAGTTTCAACAAACATGTGTGTGTGTTTCGGCTCATATTTGGAGACAGTTACAGCAAAGTCAGGTTTCACCAATCCAAGTTTCAGTAATACGCCAGGATTTCACTCCTCACAAATCGAACCACATACTAAAATGCTGATCTATAATAGACATATAGATACTGTAGTATTGGTAAATGGTAAGTTTCTCGTGAGTCACCAGTGGTTCTGCCTATATCAGCCGTCAAACAGTAATGCGTTCCGATATGAAAAGGCAGCAGTTGTAATACAGAGCTGAGACTTACAACACATGTCTTAAGATGGGTGGCGGCATTTAGTTTCTGAATTCCTAGAGGCTCCGGTAACTTAGCACCAGGAAGATGATGACCTCATTCACCCGTTCGAACAATGAAAAAATCCACTAGGCCCTAACCTTAAGGGCTTATACTAATTATTTATTTTTTTAATTTAATTTACACATAGTCCACGAGGGTGCAGTATATCAGAATGATCAATTTCAAACGTCACCCTAACTTTCTATGGGTGAAGTTAAAATTTAATTATTATACTCCTAAATTATTATCTCAACATGATTTCATAAAATTTAAAGCGTTGGTAATAAATCAAAACATATTAAGTTGCAGTCGCGGCAAAGTCTAATATTAACAGAAGTACATTCTAATCTATTAAAGCTACTATTAATTCTCTTTATCTCTGCTCTTTCCTTTCCAATTATCACAGCAAATCACTCAGGTCTGAGGTTCGACAGACTGTGTTAAAAAATACGTGTATTTTTATTCTTTATCAATATTTGCATCTTTATATTGGGGCTTAGGCACATTGCACACCAACCTGGGATAAATCATCATCAGCATCCAATCCACAACACAAATTTTATTATATAGAGTTTAACATATAACTTCAGTAGCAACGAGTGTCCAAATCCTCGTATTTAAGTGAAAATTTAACTAATTTAGTTATCTTAAAACGTATAAATTAACATTGACAATGACCAGCATTTGAATCTTGGCAGAGTCGCCTTACTCTCAATAACATTAGGCCATTAGTCCAGTTAGACTTTGGACCGTTATGTTTCTCTTAAGAACAGGATACCGTTTTTATATTTATTTAATTAGACATAGTTTGGTACGAATACAAAACGTAGTATTTTGTTCGAGAAAATAATTTTCTATTTATATTTATTTTTGTCCTGTTTGTATAAGAATCTTACAGAATTGAAAAGATCTTAAGAATCTGAAGTATTAAAAATATGAACTGGCACCAAGTCGATCGAACACTGTTCGGGCTTGTTGACATGCAAAGAAGTTAAGGAATTGATAACCACCCTCCTGTAATAGAGACGTATTTGGAGACGAAATAAAGAAAGAAAGAAATCATTTATTCGCCAAGCATAGTAAATATGAGTTATGATATAAGTTAAAAGCAGTGTGTATGCTTTGTCATTATTTGACATGCGATTTTTAGTGCAGTGCAAGATATTATAATATTATATAATTTATCATTCATTCATCCATAATTCAACTAATAATTAAAAAATCAATTAATTTTCAATGACGTCCCTAATTAAATCATTTATATGATAATAATTTTCAGTAATAAGATTATCTTTTAGTTTTTTTCTTAAAATGAAAATCGTCTAAGTCTCTTAGTTTCTTTGGTAGTTTATTAAATATCTTAACGCTCATACCTAGTATACTATTATTCTTTAATGTAGTTTTGGATTTTGGAAAACATAGTTTATATACGAAAAACAAAATTTAAAGATTGTTAATAAAGTATAGCTAGCAGCTACATATAATTTATATGTAACACTTGTATTATTACGTTACGGCCTATAGTACTGACATCAGCGCCAAAGGATGCGAACACAGATAAGTTGGCGCCGAGGTCGGGCTCTTACTTAAAACTACATAAAAAAACAGAAAGTCCGTGTTTCTGGTACACAATATAACGTCATCACATTCTGGAACATTTGCATCGTATAAACATTTATTGAAAACAAAATTTTAACCAAAGTGATTATTTTAAAAATAACTAGATGATGATCGAGCTTTGCTCGGGGTTTTTTTTTGATAACGCCATCTTGTTGTATCTTTAAAGCGGTTAGTTGCCCTCAATTAAGAAAAATAGTATTATTATTCGCCAATAGATGTCAGGAAGAGTTGATTATTGAAAACACGAATAAAACAACATTTTCTTAAAATAAATCGTAGCTAGATCGATTTATTGCCCCCGAAATCGCCCTGTATACAAAATTTTATGAAAATCGTTGGAGCCGCTTCCGAGATTCAGATTATATATATATTAATATACAAGAATTGCTCGCTTAAAGGTATAAGATTATATTTCGAATTTCAAAATCGCTTTCAAATAACCGATGAGTCAAACAATGAGTACAAATGCAAGAAAAACTAAGAATAAATTTAGTTTTCAATCCCCTTATTGTCACTGACCATGTGACTTGACCTTTGATTAGTACGAAGCCTTATACATTAGAGAGATCCGGCTCTACCTAATTCCACCTCTACTATGTAATGGTTCGCTGCTGACAAATATAATAATAGAAATAATAAATAGGGTGGTGTAATATAAAAAAAAATCATAAAAAATTTACAAGTGTACTTTACAGTTTGGTTTGTCTGTGCCCTGACATTGCTGACGTCCAAGACGGACGCTAACTGCTATACCAACCATCAGGCGGGCCTTATGCTACTACCTTACCTTAAGCTCTTTACCTTACTTATAACAGTATTTAAAAAAAACCTAAAAATAATTCTTAGTTTATTTATTTCATATCTTTAACGAGGATGATGATGAAAATCTATTCACGCTTAGCTCTAATTATCGCTTAATATTTGAATACGTGTGCCATTATACAAATAAATAAATAAAAAATCACGCTATCTATCGTACTAATCTATAAATCCTTCCGAAATCGCAAACCGATAATTTCAAAAAGATGCAACTTAATCGGAAATCTATACAACTTATGAATACGTACAACAGCAAAAAATGATACAAAGATTTTAGTTTTATTTATTAAAAGGTAAACTAAAAAAACACTTCGATATTTAAAACAATTAATTAATAAATACAAAGTTAATATTCTAGAATATTCTGTAGATAGTCGTGTGATATTTCTTGAGCTTTAACTACATATAATCGCAGTTGTTAACGATGCGAATATCCCATAACCGGTCTCCAAGGGTGTGTTTGGCAAATCTGTTCATTACATTTATATATCTAACAACATTACATTATATTAATTAATTAGCGAATGTATCTACACGTGTGCGTTAAGTTTAAACATATCGACGTATTGGCGAATGGTGGACATTTAATGACATTAACGTGGGACCATCAACTAGAGACGAGACATTCTTTATTGGCATACGTCTTTTTTTTTAACATTTATTTTATCGACTGCTCCAAAAAGGAAAAAAAAAAACATATAGCCAACAAATGCCTAATATAATAGTATTTAGCGGAAACAATGGGAAAACTGTATGCGTTTAATTGCTATTCAAAATTAAGGAATCGTAACTCCCGCGGTCTCTCTTTCTCTCTCTATTATTTTTATTTATTTATTTATACTTTATTCCAGTTTTTTTTTTAGAAAAAAAAACCGCAACTTTATGTTAGTAAGATTTTCTTATAATCTATGTAAGTAACTTAAAATTTTAAAACATAATTATCAGACATACATTATATATCATTATAATTTTTCCTTCCAAGTGCCTGCTGCAAAGGCTATTAATCAGCAGTCCCTCGATCTTGCTCGATATGATGTTCAGAAGACTGTTGCCACTGTCACGCACTCGACGCAATAACGATGCAATTCTCTTCCGCATCATTTCAAAGAAGTCACCTGCACTACAAAAGCGCGGCAGTGACAACGTCATCCTAAACGATGACTAATATGTCTCGCGTGTCATGTTAATACAACAGTCTATCGTTGCACCGTGTTAGAATCATTTTATATGAATACCATCAAGACTGATGAAAAGTACAATATTTGAACGCAATCGAAGCAACGAGAACGATAATCAAACGTTAAAAAAATAAACACACCTACATAAGGTATTGGAAATAATTCATTTTGTTGTGTGATGATTTCAAAAAATGTATTTTAATTGAAATCAAATATATACATATATTTCATGTATGGTTGAGATTTTTTCAATGTATTCAGTTTTCATTGCCGCTGACAAATTTGTGTGAAAAACTTTTAAATGTAGATAAGACCAAAACTTGTTAATACACGTCAAGTATGCGTTGATAAAACCTCTTTTAATACACGTCGATTATGTGTTAATAAGGCACCTTGTATAATCATATTAAGCGATGTGATGATGCTGGTGTTTTTTATTTTATTTTTTCTGCCTATTCACTGGTATCTCAAGGGGTTACGTTAGTTTTTAGGCTCCAGCTACATTGTGACTGGTGGCCTTTATTTGTCGCAAACATCTATCAATTTAATCAATATTTCTAATGAAATACGCACTTGACAGATATGATTACATATAGGCTATATATCGGGTAGTAATATAAGGCGTCTTATAGGCGCATAGTTGACGCCTATTAAGTGGTTTTGCCCTTATGTATAGTTATATGTTAATTTTACACAAAATTATTACCCGGAATGGAAAGTGAATCCAATGTGACAATCTTTAGCATATATTACACATAGTATATCTTTGCAGAATATCGAGTAATTTCTACATTTGTATACATACTCACATACATCTACAGATACAGCTACATTTAGATATATTTGTCTACATACTTTAAGTAGTGGTGTTACGGGGTAATGCACGGCACGCACGGTATGTACGTTCTACTTATTATGCTACGAATAGGCGGCTTAAAATGTGGGATATTCTTTATAAATTCTCACTATAACTACTACTTCATAAATGCAGAGATAGCCAAAAAAAAAAAGAAATAAAATACTATATCGATAAAAAATAATTTTATCGACACAGCCCCGTCCCTTGCCCGACAAACCCTCTTGTGTGTTCGATTAACGTGGTGAACACTTACGGTATTGTCAGGCAGTGTTCCGTGGGGTCGTGAACACTACACCTGTCGGTACACAAGATAGTCATTCCTCTGTCTAATAAAGATTGTGTCCGTTCCTTCGGCTTCGAGATGTGACAACTGGTAATTAAAAGGTAAGTTTGTTTTTTGTGGGTTCGTGAATATTATTCACACAATTTGTGAAGGCTTTTTGCGTGGTTTTACTTTAGTATACTAAAATTAAACTGCCTTACATAAAATCATCTTACAGTTAAAAGATGTCCAGATTTATTTACAAGGTTTTATTAAAGGTTCTGTAGAACAGAAAATCGTGGAGTGCTTATTTTTATTAAAGGTAGAACAGAATAGAAAATCGTGGATTACTTATTTACTTTTTTAAAATACTTTTCATAGACGCGTAAATTAGTAGTTAATAATAAAAATGAGAAAAAGTACTCAAGATTCCAATTTATTGCACCTATCAACAATAAATACGGCAATATTCAATTAAGTAATCGGATGGGGAAAAAGTTTCTTTGCATTTTTTAAGAAAATTCACAACATTTTTTAATATAGTTTATTTAAATTTACCTAAAGTATGTAGGTACCATTTTGTTCGATAGCTTTTTGCCATTTTGTAGGCAGGGACATGATCCCATTGGTATTTGAATTTTTGGGCTTCTGATCAAAATACTGCGACAATTGGTTTTGACAGTCCTCTCGTGATGTTAACCTGACACTGCCTAAAGAATTCTGAAGAGACGGAAACATATAGAAATCTGAAGGTGCAAGGTCAGGACTATACGGCGAATGCATTAACACCTCCCAGCCAAGCTCTCTTAATTATTTGCTAAGTGGCTAAAGATGTGTGAGGTCTAACATTATCATGATGAAAAACCACACCCCTTCTGTTTATTAATTCCGGCCGCTTTCTCTCAACTTCTTGCTTTAATCTCATCAGTTTTTCGCAGTAGAGTTCAGGATCGATGGTCCTGCCTGATGGTAACAGCTCATAATGAATATTGCCCTTCCAATCCCACCACACACCCAGCATCATCTTGTTGCGAGTTAACCCTGGTTTTGCCACAGTCTGTGAAGCCTGACCGGCCTTTGACCACGACCTTTTTCGCACGTTCTTGTCGTACGTGATCCACTTTTCATCACCAGCTATCAGCTTCTTCAAAAATGGTTCGGTTTCATTACGTCGTAATAAAGAATCACAAACGAGTACACTGTTGATTAGGTTTCTTTCAGTGAGCTTTTTTGTATACCCAGTTTTTTTCAAATGCGCTAAAACTGTTTCGTGGTCAATTCTCAGTTCTTCAGGTACGTCGTAGCTACTAATATGCCGATTTGCTCCACTTTTTAAAAAATGGCATCCATTTTTTCCGTAATACTGCGACCAGAGCGACGTGCATTTTTGACATCAAAATTTCCAGATTGAAAACGCTTAAACCAAATTTGTGCTACTCTCACAGACACTGCACTAGGTCCATAAACAACGCAAATTTTTTTCGCGGCTTGCTTTGCATTTTTTTAACTTTTATTTATATTATATTTACCTTTTTTGTAGTAAAATTTTAAAATGAATCGAATTTCTTCATTAGATTCACTCATCTTGACAGAACGAAAAATAAATAAAAATTACACATTTTCCTAATCGGAATTTGGAATTATCTTCTTTAAAAATTTAAACTTTTAATGATACTAAAACCAGCCAGATACGAAGAGATTTTATTACAAGTTTATACATACTATAATGCGAATAGACTTTTTCCCCAACCTATTATTTTCTCTCGTATATATACGAGCCGCAGACCAGACAAAACTAACAGCTTAATCTAAGATTTGCTATTTTCATTTTACGACTTCCGTAATTTCGAATCTATGGTCATGGAGAAAAACATAACAAAAAGTATCTAAAATATTTAGAAATCGTTCTCTATTTAAATCGTAATGGGAACGCGATTAACGATAGTGTGCGTAAAGAATATCTAAGTTCCTCGTAAACCGAACATTTTATTTTAATTAGCGTACTCACAAATTAAGTAGAGCGCACGTCATATTTTATGAGTACCGTTATTACACGTCCCCAGGGAATATCCATCTGGTTACTGCCGTACGTACACACATACGACCGCATGGTACAATCTATTACAATAATAGCGAATTATTGATATACACGACATACTTCCCGAGAGAATATAATAATCAAGGCTTCGCATTAGACTCCATACAGGAATTAAAGGCATGCTGGTTGTGATTTAATTTGGACTTTCTTTAATATTCGAGAGGTTGTCGTGGCCTAACGGATAAGATGTCCAGTGCATTCGTGTTGAGTGATGCACCGGTGTTCGAATCTCAGGCGGGTACCAATTTTTCTAATGAAATACGTACTCAACAAATGTTCACGATTGATTTCCACGGTGAAGGAATATCATCGTGTAATAAAAATGAAACCTGCAAAATTATAATTTGCGTAATTACTGGTGGTAGGACATCTTGTGAGTCCGCGCGGGTGGGTACCACCACCCTGCCTATTTCGGCCGTGAAGCAGTAATGCGTTTCGGTTTGTAGGGCGGTGCAGCCGTTGTAACTATACTTGAGACCTTAGAACTTATATCTCAAGGTGGATGGCGCATTTACGTTATGGATGTCTATGGGCTCCAGTAACCACTTAACACCAGGTGGGCTGTGAGCTGGTCCACCTATCAAAGCAATAATATATATATATACATAAACAGCGTGACGTCATTTTTATCAGCCTAGTACGTTGACGAGCATACGGCCTACCGAATGGAGAGTGGTTACCGTCGCTCATGGACATCAGCAATACCAGAGGCTCATCCAAAACGCTTCCTACCACTGAAAAGAGTCTTCATAGCTGTTGACAATATAACAACTAGGTGGCGACGAAGACCAGTTGTGGATTTAAAAAAATTATCTAATGACAAAGCAAACATGAACTTTTCATATTGTAATTATTTTCTATAGTATAATCGGACCACGAAGGATCAGTTCCGTCCTTAGTATAAGCATTTGTAATATGAAAGCGATGAAGGAAACACCAACAATTATATTTACCTAGAAATATAATCAAAGCAAAAAATTTAACAACACAAAGCTTTTATATTCGCAGGACTTCTGTCGGTTCTACAAGTTAAGATATAAAATATTTGGTAATGTGCCAAAACTTTTAAACATGCCGATACGATTTCGATACGACTGATCGATTTTTATTACTGCGTAAATTCGTGATTGGTATTTCAAATGTTTTCTATTCTTTTTAATATTCAGCATACGATATCTAACCTTATTTTATGTGAAATTAGTAATACATATGTACAAACCAGTGAATAAAACGACGTATGCACTAACTGAACATTTATATTACTGAGTAAACAATTTAATTAATACAAATCGAGAAATAAAAGGAAGCATTAGATAATAAATCAATAAGGCACAAAAAAATCATAATAATAATAGACCCCAAGTAATATTGTATTATTGTTATTAATTGTATATATAATATTATTACCGTATGCAAACCCCCTAAATTTGTTACCTCAGCAGCACATTTTTACAATTTTATGACGCCATACACACCATTTTGTTTTATTTATTTCGTTGCGATTACATTTTATGAGCTACAAGTACAAATTTATTTACTGAATCTCAAAAATTCATAAGTAATAAACATAAAAATCGCTAACATTGCTGACTGCGTATATTTTATGATATTTATGCTATTCGCGCGTAAAAGTGTTATTTTCGCATCGGGTCTGTTGATGTAAATGGAAGTAATTTCCCATATTTATGTCTGCCGGAAAGTTGTATACTGTCAAAAATTTTCAACAGAATTTTGTTGCATCATTTAAGATAACGTCTGTATTCTGGTTCTGTAGTTAAAATTATAAAGAAAATAAAGCGTGTTCAGTTAAAAACCCAAACATTATTTTATATCCTTGGATATACGTATCTTGGATCTATCTATTGGATTTAGTACTTAACTAGGCCACGGTGGGATTAGGTGTCACGTGGTCTCACTGAAGCTTTGTAATTTTGAAACAACGAAGCATAAGCATCTACTTTTCCCGAGATAAATTGGTGCTTATGTTTCTCTCTAGTTCATAAAACAGCGTGACGATTTCTATAAACGTTTAAATGAGGGGTATTAACTTTATTAAAAAAACAATTATAATAAATATCCAGTCCAGTCCTTCCAGTTTATATTGTACAATAATTTCTTAAAAAAGAAATCAAAAGTTGATATTGACGACATTATAATAAACAAAGCACACAATAAGATTGTTGGCATTAAAGTAGCCAATTTTTTTACAAAAAGTAACCACTTTTAATAAATTTGCACCAAAAAAAATACTTCACGTTTCATTCTTTCAGTTTCTTTGTGTATTTCGATTATTTGGAAGAAAGTCATAATTAGCATTTTCTACTATAGGAGAGGCCAGTGCGCGAATTCAAAACACTATACGAGTATGTATAAGTACACAGTGCCTTGACGGGAGTTACTATCTAGAACTTATAAGCGCAGCGGAAATTTTGTCTTTTTATTTGAAACATCAGATGGTCCATTTTAAATGTCATTAAGCATTAGGATCAAGCCCACTGAGTTTCTCGCCGGATCTTCTAAGTGGGTCGCGCTTCCGACCCGGTGGTAGATTCTGCGAAGCACTGCTCTTGCTAAGGGCCAGTGCTAGCTACATTTCTGGTTTCAGCCCCGAGAGCTCACCTACACGCTAGGGTAAAGATGAAATAGCCTCTCTAAGCTATCAGCATAGGTAGGGAAAAGAAAACAAAAAAAAAATTAGGAACAAATGCGATCTCCGCTTATTGCCATTTAATATAGGTACAAATGTTTTCCGTTCTTTTCGATATGGATACTGATGCTAGGCTAAAAAAAATTACACTTACCCTATATTGTTTAATTTTAATGTTTATCCATTTTAAAACACCGATGACAAAAAGCTTAGAGTTTCCAACATTATTATATATTTCTTACTTTGGAAGAGAATCAAATATTTATAACTATTTATTCATTTTGACTTTTTATTTAGATGTTCCCAGTCTGGTCTACAGTTACTCTTGCGATATGAATCGTTTGATGAATATCGTTCATTACGCGCTCTATTTGGGAGCTAGAGAGGCACTAGAACTTAGCAATTAAAAATATCTATATTTTGTTCTTCAGTACTATTAATATAAATGTCATATAAAAAAAATGTCTTTGAAGAGTCAAGGATTGCAGAAAAACCGTAACAGATTGTATGGAAGACAGCCAAGTAACGTAATTTTGGTTAATGCGTCATGAATAATTTTACTGATTGGAATATAAAGCCAGTCACAGAAGAGCTCCAATCTGCATTACTAATGGTCACTAAGGAAGATTTTGCATTTTTGTTGTAATGTCGTTAGCCCGCAGCCGCATACCGCATGTTGCTATAACATACATTCGAATTCGGAATTTTGCGATTTATTGAGGCAAAATAAAAAATAAAATCAACATCCGCTATCTGATGAACATTCTGGACCAAAAATCCTACCAAAAAAACATTTTTGTTGTTTTTTTTTAATAGCCGTATTGGCAGACGAGCGTACGACGCACCTGATAGTGAGTGGTTACCGTCTCACCGTCGCTAATGGACGTCAGCAATGCCAGGGGAATAGTCAAGCCGCTGCCTACCGTTTAATACTCTCCACAAGCCTCGTTTGAAGAAAGACATGTCATAGCGTTCGGGAAACAACGTAAAGGGAAGCTCGTTCCAAAGCCGAACGTTACGTGGCAAAAAAGATCTCTGGAAACGCACTGTGGATGAACGTAGTGGCTCCAGGTAGTATGGATGAACTCTACTCCGGTGGCGGGCGGTGAAATGGTAAAAACGATGATGTTATCATCTCAAACAATACAAAATACAGAGGGAACCGAAGTCCTTTCGCAGACCCAGAAGTTCCAAACGATCCGTTAGAATGGGATTATCGACAATCCGAACGGTTCTCTTCTGTATGGAGACAAATGGAAGTAGCTGGTATTTGGGAGCCCCGGCCCAGAGGTGGGAGCAGTACTATACGCGAGAACGGACCTGTGGCTAATATTAGCTATACTCAAATAGCACAGCCGTGTTAAGATGTTTGTTACTGGTGACCATACACAGATGCAGCCACCTGCTTAAATCCATGTAATCGAAGCAGTTGCACGCAGTGGTCCGGTCATCGTTCTCGTCGAACCCGTCGCTTGCGACGAAAAATTAACCCTCAGACACAGCCCACTAAGTTTCTCGCCGGATCTTCTCAGTGAGTCGCGTTTCCGATTCGGTAGTAGATTTTGCGAAGCACGACTCTTGCTAGGGTTCGTGTTAGCAACGTCGTCAGGTTTGAGCCCCGTGAGCTCACCCACTAGTTAGGTTACGCTGAAATAACCTCTCAGGACTATCAGCTTGGGTAGGCAAAAAAAAAGAAGTTGCATTCCCATCATAATATAAAATAATAAACTTATTTCCACTTAAACCATGTTTCAACATAATATAAAAAAAATACGGGAAACTGTTCAGTCAACAATCCAATTTTATTTTGTATAATAAAACTTTAAACATCAAACTTATTCGCAATTAAATTTTACAAATGTTGTCGTCCATAGTTTTTTATATCGCTCTGTTCATAAAATAGTTAAATTTATGGATGTCACATTAACCTCGTGAACTTTATTATAGTAAAAGCAACTTTATTAGTTTAGATAGACATTTTAGGACACAATTCGGCGAAAAAAATACGGCCTAAATACAAATGCATTAGGTTGTTTCTCCGCCTCTTCTTTGTGTTAGTAATTATCAACCCTTTTCCTGGTTCGTAATACGATTAATTAATTAAAAAAACTATTCAACGAAAACATTAATTGGTGGTAACAAATTACAGAGCACATTATTTACAGAACTGTCCAAAAAATGTAGTCTTCTTCGAAAGAATGATAATTACGTATATGATATATTTTGAAAATAGTTAAACGAATCATAAAATGCTAATAAAGTTGGTATGTAGTTATTGCAGATAAATTTCAGTAATAATAGTGAAGAAGAAAAAAAAAATCAGTATTTTATTATTTATAATAAAAATATAATATATTTTCAGTTTCCTAGGTGATCTGGAGGTGCCACAAAAATCACTTCAATTATGTAATTTATCATTGTTTCACGTTTTTCGGTATAACTAACCATAAATTAAAAGAATAAAAAAGTCTTTACGAGTATAAATGAATTTATATGTTTACATTAATGATTATTCAATTCTAAATATCGACATCACAGTATACTATACAACTTAACAATCCCAATTCAACAAAAAAATCTCTAATAATTCACGTTCGGCATATGCATTTACGACAGACGTATAAATATAAAAATAGATTGAACGTGCGAACAGAGCATCGTGCTCTGGGATTAGTATTGTCCGATCTTCGATAGAAAAAACAAGTATCAAACGAATATCCGTCGGAAGATTTTCAATCGGTCAATGTTTACGTTAACAGCGTTCGCGATGTTTTAGCGCAGTGTCATGGTGAGAGTGTGTAATATCAGACATATTGTGGCACCACGACAAAGGTGTCCTTCTTCGCAGTGAATACGTAAACCTGTGTCTTCAACGGGTCGAATTGAACTAAGTTCGATTCACCCCACTCGGAGATTCGCCCCAGAGAGTTCTCCATTTCAGACACAAGTTTAGATCGTCTCTCTTGCACCACGCTCCGAGAAAATACATCTTTTATATACGAAAGTGTTTAAAACGAACCTGAAGTGATTTGTTATTTAAAAAAAAAACTATAAATTCGTAAAACTATAAGTGACAATTATGCATGTGTGCATTTTATCGTATTCAAAAACTTGCTATGAATAAAAAAGGGAAATACGTGAAAGATATAGCAAATACAGATAAAATGACGTATTGAAACATATGTGTTGCAAAGTTATGAAAACGATATTACGTTTTTTTCATCACACATATCGAGAGATGAGAGGTTATTTGGTTTAAACGACGTTTCGCTTAATGCGCCACATTTATCCTTGTAATTAGAGGTCCGTTTTATTTGATACTAGCTGACCCGGCAGACTTCGTAGTGCCTCAATCGATAAATAAAAAACCTAAACTTTTGTATAAAATAAACTTAAAACAAACAAAAGGAATCCGTCCGACGGGGGACACATCAAAGGAAAAACAAAATTGTTTGTATTTATATAATATCCCGAGCTTTTTTATATTTTCTCACCTTTTAAACCTTTTCTGGATTTCCACGAATAATTCAAGACCGAAATTAGCCTGATCCAGCCGTTCCCGAGTTTTAGCGAGACTAACGAACAGCAATTCATTTTTATATAAATAAAGATTAGTATCAACATTTTAATATGTTTAATTGAACTTCAACCAACTTTTTCCGAATTTTAAACTTTAAATGGCCCTCCTGTAAAGTTACAAAAGTGTCGTTTAATCCTAATAGCTTTTCACCCCTCGATATAATAATAAACTTTTTCGGGCATATTCATAAAGTGCAAAGTGTATAGTGATTTAACGTTGTTTTCCAATAATAAATAAACATAATGAAGAGACGAAAAAAAGAGAACAATGTTCACGTTCGTTTTAACATCAGCCATATCGTGAGTAAATTTTATTAAGTAAAATTATTTAGACTTTGATTTTGTTATAGAGATATGAGATAGACTTTGTTAGTTATAGGCACTTACTAAAACTAGTTACTACTTTTTTACTGGTGGCAGGACCTCGTGTGAGTCCGGGCGGGTAGATATCACCACCCTGCCTATTTCTGCCGTGAAGCAGTAATGCGTTTCGGTTTGAAGGGTGGGGCAGCCGTTGTAATCATACTTGGGACCTTAGAACTTATATCTCAAGGTGGGTGGCGCATTTACGTTGTACATGTCTATGGGCTCCAGTAACCACTTAACACCAGGTGGGCTGTGAGCTCGTCCTCCCATCTAAGCAATAAAAAAAAGGATGTTATTTATGAGCTACTATCTAATACTCCGGTCTCCGTTTTTTGTTGTAGCCTAATCGCGTTATTCCTTTTTCGGGTAGATATTGATCCCTGAGGCCGATTAGTTCAGATCACCTAAAGACCCAATCGTTCGCGACCACAAAAACTATAGAGTACATATTTCATTAGAAAAATTGGTACCCGCCTGAGATTCGAACACCGGTGCATCGTTCAACACGAATGCACCGGACGTCTTATCCGTTAGGCCACGACGACTTCAGAATCCTCTAGTAAATACAATCACCACGTATCCAGGAGATGTGATATTTTGCAATATTTTTTTCTACTAGCGTATATGAGTTCACAGTTATTTAAAAAAATAGTTATAATCAGTTGGTAACTACCGTCATTCTGCATTTTTGACACTTTAAACAGAATTAATACGCATTTTTTTAAATTACCACCCATCTTTAATCAGGGTCCACTCTATTAATGAAACGTACTAATCGAACCAGTGACTAATTTCCATAGCCAGATAAAGAACAAATAAACCCACGAACCGGAGACCCTTATCTTAGTAGTAAGAGACGCAAACGAGTGCCCCAAAAAGTTAATCGAATTATGTACCAACTAGTTGCCGAAAAGCTCTTGACCGAAAAGAATAGAATTTAAATAAAAGACCTATACTGAGCATTGAGTTTTTTTATTTTTTTTTATTGCTTAGATGGGTGGACGAGCTCACAGCCCACCTGGTGTTAAGTGGTTACTGGAGCCGATAGACATCCACAACGTAAATGCGCCACCCACCTTGAGATACAAGTTCTAAGGTCTCAAGTATAGTTACAACGGCTGCCCCACCTTTCAAATCGAAACGCATTACTGCTTCACGGTAGAAATAGGCAGGGTGGTGGTACCCACCCGCGCGGACTCACAAGAGGTCCTACCACCAGTAAAAAATTGCTTACACGTTTTACAATTTATTGCTTACACGTGTGGACGAGCTCACAGCCCACTTGGTGTTAAGTGGTTACTGGAGCCCATAGACATCTACGACGTAAATGCGATACCCACCTTGAGATATAAGTTCTAAGGTCTCAAGTATAGTTATAACGGCTGCCCTACTCTTCAAACCAAAACGCATTATTGCTTCACAGCAGAAATAGGCTGGGTACTTACAGGGTGGTAAGTGCGCGCAGACTGACAAGAGGTCCTACTACCAGTAAGTATATGTCCAGGTGACAGAGGTTGAAGAGAGAGAGTTGCTGGGTATGCGTCTGATCAGTAAAAGTGGTTCCATGAGTAGCTTCCATAAGACAACTGGACATCAAGCCGCCCGAGCTCTAATTTATGACTTTGAAAGTGCTTTATGTAATAAAAGCCATTTTATCTCATCGATAACAGCGGGAAATCGTAAAATGCGTTAATTCATTGAACTCTGACGATGTGTTTGACGGGAATTCGGTCAATAACAATAATTCCGGTGATGCTATATTATTTTAAGTTATAATCGATTTTTTAATTACGTTATAATACCCACAGATGGCGTTTGTACCGTTCAGGAATACTCACAACTGGCAATCTACTATTTTTTGTATGCTGGGGTATTGTTGCAGTATTGGCTACTAATATCTTCTCACCATTTAGGCCAAGCTCATTTGCTCTGCTAATTCAAATATATTTATAATACAATCTAAGTATTAACTTAATCTTGTTATAAATCATCCAAACTGGTTACTGGTGGTAGGACCTCTTGTGAGTCCGCGCGGGTAGGTACCACCGCCCTGCTTATTTCTGCCGTGAAGCAGTAATGCGTTTCGGTTTGAAGGGTGGGGCAGCCGTTGTAATTATACTTGAGACCTTAGAACGTATATCTCAAGTTGGGTGGCGCATTTACGTCGTAAATGTCTATGGGCTCCAGTAACCACTTAACACCAGGTGGGCTGTGAGCTCGTCCACTCATCTAGCAATAAAAACTAAGTATCAACTGAACCTTGTTTTAAATGATCCAAACTACACATAATCTTTACTGTAGTGATATTTGTTGTTTTTTTTTTTGGTATTTTTTATTTTATTGCTTAGATGGATAATATAAGTATGATTTACATTTCCGTAACGCAACATTTCGTTTTCAACAATTCCAATGAAACGTATTTTTAGTTTACAAAAATGATCAAACGAGTGATGTTCTATATCTATTTACGTCATACGTATATTACGTTTTCATTTCAGAAGCATAGTATCGGTAATTTTTATTTATGAACTTAAATTATCAATTTATTTGTTTAAAAATATCCGCACTATTCGATCGCGTATTATAATGGTATTTATATTGGTTTTAAAAGCTATAGTTTACTTCTGACTAATCTTTCAACGTCCTTCGTTCAAAAGAGTTTTAAATTTAAAACATTGAATTTCAAAAGCGAATGGTTTAGTGGAAAACGAATTGTTTCTTGAGAGCAGGAAGCAGTTAAATCGATACTGTTAACTGCAAGACGAAAGCTTGACTGAAAGCGCGCTCGCATTTATCTCCCAAAAGCACAACGATAGATTTTAGATCACTATTTTTTGTCAAACCATCGGTTAGAAGATTTTTAAATACTGTCTTTTAAGTAGTACATTATTGTATTATTGTAACCTCTTAATAAAAAATAAAGATGCATGTGACTAGGAGATGTGTGGAAATTGTAGTTAGTGCAAAGTAAAGGGAGAAGAGGTCGACCGAAGAAGGCATGGATGGAGTGTGTGAATGACGATATCAGAGAGAGAGAGGAGTGAGTGTTGAGATGACGGCTGATAGAAGAAAATGGAAGAGAAACATTTGCTGTGCCGACCCTATCTAGTGGGATAAGGTGGAGAAAAAGAAGAAGACTAAATAAAAAATAGGTAGTCGAACTCCCAGCCCTCCTTGGATTATTTAATTATCGGTCTCCATTGAGATCACAACATGGACTCCGTCACCCATATTGGAATGAGAGGTTCATGTCTCGATTTAAATCAAATTTTCACTAGCTTTATTGACGTTGAACTAATTTATATGCCAATAAAGACGGTAAGTATAAACTAAACATAAATACAACGCAAGAAGCAATCCACAAAACATACAAATATAAAGTACAATAGCCGCGTCGATACAAGACTCGCGCAACAGAAATGATTTTTCTCGGTCAAAATTCGAAATAGAACTTCTTAAACATTATTTCAACGATTGTCTAGTAAACTAGCATTAGCTTCAGAATAACATTAGCCTTTTTTATGGCAGGCGCGTTCTACATATTCGCAAATTATGACGAATGAGTGTTTATATCACTAGGAACTCACGAACAAGAAAATAGGCGAACAATGTATTTAAAATAGTCAAACATGTAACGGGTAAAGACAGCGAGCGACCTCTTTGCAAAATACATGCAAATTTAATATCGCTTAAGAAGCTCTTGGGACGTAAAAATAAAATTAGCTACAAGAAAACAAAAAAAGTGTATTTTATTTGACTAATTTTTTTTTAAGTCATTGAAATGGCTCTTACTAACACACATACTCCACAACTACATAATATTGCTAATAATACTTTAAATGTGAATTTCTGTTTGTTTGTTTGTTTGCCCTTCTTTCACATTGGAACGAAGCAACGGATTTTCATGATTTTTAAAGTGATAGTTTTAAGTCCAAACAGTGACATAGGCTACCGTTTATCCCGAAAAAACATCTCTTTCCCACGGAAAACTACACTGACGCTCGTCCTTGACTACACGGGCGAAGCCGCGGGTTAATGCATGACTTTTTTCTTATTGGAACTTTTCAAACCGAAATAAATAATTAAGAAGGTCTTAAGGTAGGACATCTCGTCAGCCCATAGCGTGAAGCAGATATGTGTCTCGATTTGAAGGTTGAGGCAGCCGTTATACTACAAAACTAAGACTAAGAACATCATATCTCAAGGTAGGTTTACTGGTGGTAGGACCTCTTGTGAGTCCGCGCGGGAGGTACCACCACCCTGCCTATTTCTGCGGTGAAGCAGTAATGCGTTTCGGTTTGAAGGGTGGGGCAGCCGCTGTAACTATACTTGAGACCTTAGAACTTATATCTCAAGGTGGGTGGCGCATTTACGATGTGGATGTCTATGGGCTCCAGTAACCACTTAACATTAGGTGAGCTGTGAGCTCGTCCACCCATCTAAGCAATAAAAGGAAAGAAAGGAGGTGGCGGTATTTACGTTATGTCTATGGGCTGTGGTAATTACTAAAAACCAGGTGGTCTTTGAGCTCGTCTACCCATATAAGCAATAGAAATATTATTTACGCAACACCCTGTATATTTAATACAATGTTTTCGAAATTCACAAAACCAGTCAGTCGACACTTATACCTGATCAAAATTCTACACGAATCTAACATAAATCAGTGTGGATTACGTCGTGTTTATGACGTTAAGGAGATCTGAAGGCTTCACGTGACGATTCTTATACAAGCTGAGACGACACCCTTTATACTGTAACAAATTATTGTGAGCAATGCATTACTGGGGGCATTACTGACGATTTTTTAAATTTTGTATATCAAAAATTATTTTCGCTTTGATTTCGCTGACTTTGACTATTATGTTGTTTGTTACGAGAATCGTGATCGTAAACTTTTCAGAGAGTTAATGGAGTTTCCATTATATCACCATAGCGGGTAAAGCTAATTTACCCGCTATGGTGATATAATGGAAACTCCAAAACTGCGTTTTTAGATTTTTCTGCCTTAAGCTACATAATAGCTTAAACTATATTATAATACTTTCGGATGAGATCTCTTTCTCTAAATTAACAGAGCGTTATGAACATTAAAAAATCCGTTGGTGTTGCCAGCTTCCGTGACCTAAATTAGGTAGTAACTATCATCACGTGGCCCGCAACCTCCCCGGGCTTAATAGGAAAATGATTCCTACCGTTTACGGAGCCCTTAGAAACTACAACCTAAATACTGCAACTCAGCTTAAGACATAATGTCTAATGTTCAGTGAGTGGCATGCCATATGATGAATACCAGCGCATAACTGATTTTTGAAAATAACATTTACATGACTATCTTCAATCTGTACGATTTTAATGCTTCAATTGGTGCTGCAATTGAAGCCTTCGTTTCAATTACGGAGGTTTTTGTATTCAATTTTGATTGTATTTAACGTTTGCAATCACACAATGAAATTTTAATGATTGTATGTCAGGTAGGCATTCAGAAACGGTAAATTGAAGATCTTTTGTATTTTTCGTTCATACTATTAAAAGTATATTATATTTATTTTAAGATATTACTCAAATACCTTCTTTTTTTTGCATGGCCTACTTAGTTTTATGTGGTTACCGGAGCCCATAGACATGACGAACATAAATACCGCTATCCAACTAGACACGAGTTCTGAGTTTTGGTTTTTACAATACAACTGCTGCCCACCCTTCAAACCAAAACGCATAATGCTTCACAACGAAAATATTAACCCTGTGGGCTCACCTATACGCTGGGGTAACGCTGATATAGCCTCTCAAGACTACCAACCAGTAGGAAAAAAAGGAAAAAAAACGCTACAAATGCAATTTTGTAGCAAAAAAATTTCATTCAATAAAAACTAGTTGAACATTTATTTTCATGTTATAACGCTGCTCAGCTGGTAAAATAAATTGGAAGAATAATTTTAATTTTAAGTTAATTTTCGTCTTTCTTAATCGATTTGAAAGATTTCTTTAAGCTTTTAACTAATAGATTTTATCGCTTGATGTTTTTGGTTTGCTGAAATAAACTAAGTAATAGTTCGCTTTCATGATATTAAATATGAAAAAAATGTTGATTTGTTTGGACTGGAGCTGATGGCTCGTTTTTTGTTGTCAACGGAGTCAATGAGCATTAAAACTAAAACGCGTCACCTATTTTGAGTTATATGATGGGCATATCAAGTATGGGCTGTCTCACCATTAGAATTGAAACGCATATCTCGCGGCACAAATAGGCCTACTAATATTATCAGTATAAGAAATAGGTACTATGTACTTATACTTAGGATGCTATGAATACCGTGGACTGCCATGAGAGCTAACGAGTCCATTCTAAGGGAGCTAAGCATCCGAAAAAGGCTCTCTTCCATCTGCCGGGAATGTGTTATGAGCTTCTGCGGACACATCATGCGGTCTCCCAGACATGAATCATGAGCTCATCATTGCAGCAAGCGTGCCGTGGGCAGAACTCCAGCCACATGGTCAGATCTGTGGCGGGTAGCCATCATACAACGCAAGATAATTAACAGATGCCTGAATCTCGCTTACGACATTTTCAAGATAAAGCGCATATATACAAGTTCCGAACAACAACATTTGGACCGTCGGTCTACCGAGCAATAACACCTGCTCGGTGGAAGATCTTCCCTTTCGTCGTTCAGCATTCCCCAAACTAGTGACCTGCGACGTGATGTGAACACGCAACCTTCTGATTCATCATCAGCGCATCAAGAACTTCGGCTATCACAATCCCCGCATTCTCGCAGTAAAGGAAGCACTTGGTGGTAGTCTGTACGATGCGGTCCATACCACCCATGATCGAACACAGTAGAAGAACGTCACATGTGGTCGCGATCCTCAATAGTGAGGAAATGACTTCGATCAATAATAGTATATTGATCGAAGGGGAACGATATAGAAGTTAGAATACTTAGGCTTCACAGGTACACTATATACCACCAGCGAAAGATTTGCTTCGATTTTCCGATTCGGCAGTAGATACATTCGTGAAGCAACTGTCCTTGAGCAGTTAAGTCTCCTTCGGAGGCACTCCGCCAGCTGTTAATAAAACCCACCCCTCCTGGCTGAGCCTGTGTTCGCCCACATGTGCTGGTGTAACGTGAAAGGCATCCAGGCCACCAGTAATCGGTCCTTCCTAAAGAAAAAAACAGTGAAAAATCACATAATTAATCACATTTGACAATAGCAACAGATACTTAAAGAACATCCATAAATACTTGTGATTTTTTTTCGTATACTATAAAGAAACAACGGACGAGAGTTTTCGGTCAACAATGCTTAATATTTGCATATCATTACATTGAGTGTGTTTGTCTTGTCCGTCCGTAAGTTTGGTCGTGTTATTTTAGTAGTACACGTTTATTTTTTTACGACATTATGTCTCGAGAAATACAAGTATTTTATGTTGATATGCTCAGCTGGTATATTTCTTACACCGATATTAACAAAATGATTCGTGTTTTTAATACGCTTTTATTAGGTTCAGACGTATGTATGTAACGGAATCTTTGAACATGATTTTGACCCCCTTCAAAACGTCGGATTAACTCGAAATTTGGTATACTTATTAAGGACCGATGACAAGTCAATATTTAAAAAAAAAATTGAAATTCAACTAAAAAATGAAAAATTAATAATAGTTTAAAAAAACTAACAAAATACGCTTTTATAGAAAATCCAACTAAAAAGTAAAAAGTAAAAAATTTAATAAATTTAAATTAAACATAGTGTAAGAAAAAGTGATTTTATTGTAAAAAAAAAAAGCGTGGGGTGCTTTTCAGGATATTATTAAAATAACCCTTCTACTCATATCTGTTCATAAAATATTTATAACTACTGATACCATGCACCCCAAGCTTTTTTATTTATACTAGAGGTCCCGCAGTAGTCGAAATTCGACTATATTTAATTGCAATTGTAAGTTTGTACACTAATATGATTGTATTTTATACTTCTATAATCACAAAATTCGCCAAGGCTACACTATAAAAAAATAAATAAAGACAAACAATATATTTCATCTATTCTCAATTTGACCACAAACGTCAAGAATAAAAGTTTGACAATACTATTATGCATGCGTGTGTGCGTCAAATACATGGTATGTAGTGTGTGTAATGTTTTTTTTATTGATTTAATGTATCTTTTATGCATTATTTAAAAAAAATAGTAGCATTGTGCACTTCTTCTCTATATTCTCTATAAGTGTGGAAAATTTCATACTCCTCCGTCCGCGCAATTTTCGTAAAAAGGGATACAAAGTTTTTGGTTCACGTATTAATATATAGATGAGAATAAATTTAACTAAGCCTTTCTAAGTTCCTTCCTGATTACGTCTACGTTTGACGAGTACCATAGCGAGTATTACAATGTGACCACGACAAAGAAGGGGGCGGTAGATATAGATAGGATTCTGAATATTATAAAGATTTGACTGACTCGATGGCGCTGTAGTAAGCGCCTTTTTTTTTTTTTTTTTTTTTCTTTCCTACCTATGCTGATAGCCTTGAGAGGCTATTTCAGCTTCACCCTAACGTTAGTAGGTGAGCTCGCGGGGCTCAACCGGAGAGTTGCTAACACTGACCCTAGCAAGAGCAGTGCTTCGCAGAATCTACCACCGGATCGGAAACGCGACCCACTGAGAAGATCCGGCGAGAAACTCAGTGGGCTGTGTCTATGTGTTAGTTCGCTCGTNGAACCACTGTCCCATGGTGGTAGCTGCGGTCTGAAGTCGTCGATGAAGCAACGCCTTCTTCCTACACGAGTAGTAGATGGCGGTGTCATCGGCGAAGAGCGCCAGATGGGTCTCCGGAGACCGGGGTATATCGTTGATATACAAACTGAATAGTAACGGGGAGAGGGCGGAGCCTTGCGGGACTCCGGCTGTGACGTGAGTTCTTTGTCTGAATGCTTATTATCTATATATCTAAAATCTCGGTAACAGGTGTCAATGTTTCTAAAGAAACATGTACCGAACACGTGTTTATGAACGTCTTTCGCAATGAAGATATTTTTTTTATAGCCCTTGTAGGCAGACGAGCATACAGCCTATCTGATGCAGAGCCAAGCCGCTTCCTACCGACATGACATGACATGACATTGTATTATGAAAACGAAATTGCTTTGAATGATTTGCGCTAAGGCTAGGCTGTATAGTTAGGTTCGAACGGGTAGATACCACCAGGTAAGGCATTTTGATTTATAGAGTAGGACGGTCTTTGTAGCAATTTAGATGACAATCTAGTCGGATAGCTTATACATTGTAATGTCGATGGATTGCGGTAACTTTTTTTATTGCCCTTGTAGGCAGACGAGCATATGGCCCACCTGATGGTGAGTAGTTATCGTCGCCCATGGACTTCAGAAATGCCAGCGTCAGAGCCAAGCCGCTGTCTACAAACTAACCTAACCATGGTCCTGAAACTGCGATACTATAAGAAAAATATTTTTCTTGTATGGAAACTATCGACATCTTGTAGCGGATGCCCCTAATCTTATACGTTGCTAAAGTTAAGACATTTAATTATTGCGTGACTAAACACAGAAAATAAAAAAAAAAAATTAATAAATCATACAAGTATTTATTTATTATAGACAAATAGATTAAATTTTATCAATTAGTGGTTTCTGAAAATTTATAAAATCCTTAATTAAAAATAAAATATAGGATAGGCAATATGTTACTGCCATTTACAGGAGCAATGAGAAACTAATCGAAGCGAAGCCATCTAGTGGCCGATGCCCGTAAACATTGTTGTTGAGTGCTTGAGTTGCTTATCTATAACTAGTTTATGTGTATTATCTGTCTGCCTAACATCGAGTCATCGTCGCTCAAAGGATAAGACATCGGGTGCATTCGTATGTAGCGATGCACCAGTGTTCGAATCCCATAGGCGGGTACCAATTTTTCTAATGAAATACGTACTTAACAAATGTTCACGATTGACATCCACGGTGAAGGAATAACATCGTGTAATAAAATCAAACCCGCAAAATTATAATTTGCGTAATTACTGGTGGTAGGTCTGGGAACCGACAGAAGTCCTGCGAATATAAAAGCTTTGTGTTGTTAAATTTTTTGCTTTGATTATATTTCTAGGTTAAATATAATTGTTGGTGTTTCCTTCATCGCTTTCATATTACAAATGCTTATACTAAGGACGGAACTGATCCATCGTGGTCCGATTATACTATAGAAAATAAATACAATATGAAAAGTTCATTTTTACTGGTGGTAGGACCTCTTGTGAGTCCGCACGGGTAGGTACCACCGCCCTACCTATTTCTGCCGTGAAGTAGTAATGCGTTTCGGTTTGAAGGGTGGGGCAGCCGTTGTAACTATACCGAGACCATAGAACCTATAACTCAAGGTGGGTGGCGCATTTACGTTGTAGATGTCTATGGGCTCCAGTAACCACTTAACACCAGGTGGACTGTGAGCTCGTCCACCCATGTAGGCAATAAAAAAATAAATAAAAAAGAGTATATGTGTTCGTCTGTGCATCACTTCTCCGATCGTAACAGTTAAAGAAATGATTCTGTCATGATCATTTCTATCCGTTTTTTTTCTTTTTAGACAAGCATGAACCGCGGCTCCAGAGAAGAGCTCCTGGGTAGCTCCCAGGAAGCCCTGAGGAACAGTCAGCATGACCTTCGCTTTACTTGCGAGCGCCCTCTGACAAGAGTCGAGAAGACATACTTGCTGCATGCTGACAGAGGGGACTACGTCACAGTAAAAAGGTATAAAAAAATTTAAAGTGATTTCAACTTGGAGTCTTCAAAGGCTCTTTTGTGTAACAATTTAAATAGTTTTACAGAAATGTTATGTAAAAAAAATTCAATAGCGTGATAGTGTTTGTTTATTTAATTCTATTAACTTTAATTTAAACTACAAGTCTATTGAAGTTGCTTAAATAATGTCTCACAAATCGATACACTTTTTTTGCTCCGCTGCATATTTTATATATTAGTATCTTATATTAATAAAATAAATCTGGTTGAACCTACTTAATATAAATTTGACAAATACAACTGTTTAGTTGTAGTAGTGTAGTTTTACACTGATTCTAGTAAGCTCTCCTCTTTTTATTATTTTATACATTACTAGCGACCCGCCCTCGCTTCGCTTCGGAAACATAAAATTTTATTATTGATTATTTACGACATCACATTAGAAACCTCAAAAATAACAGTATTTCTCCACTATTTAATGGATGTTATTATACATATAAACCTTCCTCTTCAATCACTCTATCTATTAAAAAAAAAACGCATCAAAATCCGTTGCGTAGTTTTAAAGATTTAAGCATACATAGGGACAGACAGATATAGGGACAGAGAAAGCGACTTTGTTTTATACTATGTAGTGATTGTATTTATGTTGTACAAAAAACGAAACCGAAAGAATATCTAAATAATGTACTGTTACATTATTCTGAACTGGTACGTAAGCTCACAGGGCTCGAGACATTCCTAACGACTCGTTCGCTAAAAAAAACATTCTTGGTACAACTGAATTCTAAGTTAGCACGTCTTGGTCTTTCTCATCGCAGATCTTAAATAACCACTTATTTAGATAGATATTGAAATAATAACAATTGTGTTAAAAAGGCAAGAAATCGAATTGGATCAAAATGGACATTCAGTTTTTTCTTTGGTTTTTCACGAAGGTAGTCATAATTAAAAATACTAATAACTACCTATTCAATTAAAAACGCGGCCTCAAAAACTGCATAACTACTATTTAAAACATCGGAAATAGTATTACAACAAAATGCGTGACTAAACCGTATAAATAAGTTTTAATTAAAGTTTTCTTCTCTTCGTTCTTCGAACTTGAATTTGGAAACAAGTCTTCAAGTTAATCGCACATCTTGAAGCTAATCAAAATTAAGCTAAGCATTTCCATTTTTTTTTTTTTTTTTTATAGCTTAGATGGGTGGACGAGCTCACAGCCCACCTGTTGTTAAGTGGTTACTGGAGCCCATAGACATCTACAACGTAAATGCGCCACCCACCTTGAGATATAAGTTGTAAGGTCTCAATATAGTTACAACGGCTGCCCCACCCTTCAAACCGAAACGCATTACTGCTTCACGGCAGAAATAGGCAGGGCGGTGGTACCTACCCGTGCGGACTCACAAGAGGTCCTACCACCAGTAAAAATATATTCCATAGCGTAGATATAATTATACATTGCAAGCTATACAATTAAATCATATTAAGATGCTATATAAGAAACAATGATTCCACAATTGTCAGTTGTACATATAACAACATAATGATATCTCAACGGCTGTTACGTACACAAAGAAAATTAATTATTAAATAAAAAATTTCGAAAAACGGAAAATTACCTTTATTTTACACAAAAACAAAAAGATATATCCATCCTGCATGAAACGAAACCTTATTTTGAACTCAGCCTCGGGCAGTTTTCAAACAGTGAAAACATTTTCCTTTGAAAAAAAAAAAAACATCGAACCTCTTACAATAACAAGTTAAGGTTTTTAACCGAATAGCATGTTGTGCAATTAATTAATTTTCCAAAAATATTCTTTATTTATCTCAGTTATAGTATTATTTTTTTATCTAGAAGATAATGGTAATACTTGATTGAATGACGATGCTCAGATCAAGTCGGTGATTCGAAAATAATAATAGGAACATTTTATCTTTTTAAATATATCTCCAAAATTTTAAATCAATCCAGATATCATCGTTTTACCCACTTTTACCGCGTAGTTATTTATTAATATTAACAATCCCGTGATCCAATTTTTTTTTTCGTTATATGAAACAATTTAGACTACAATTTATACATCTTAATGTTTATGGTATTCACTCAACGATTTAACAGAACTGAACTGAGAATTTGCCCAGTAATCTAGTAATTTAGACCTAAGGGTCTAAGATGTGTTTTTAAAAAGTTAATCTAAAGCGTCGCGTGCTTTGGGGGAAGCTGAGTCCAACAGTGGACTAAAATAGGCTGTTATAGGACAATCCATAGACTTACAAAGCACGTAACTCCGAACAAAAACCAAACGGTTGACGAATTGGAGCACGTAAAGGAATCCACGCGCTTAATGAAATTGATAAATAGGATTAGTCTGCTCTTGTAGTGATTCTGATCGGTTGTACAAAGAATAATTCCAATTTCGGAAAGCACTTGTAGGTTTTCGTGTTCAATTATGTACAAACGATGTGTGCGTACGATTGGAATCGTGTTTTTTTTCGCTGTTTACTTAACTCGAATAAAAAATCGTGCTATCGATCTAATTTTATTTATTTATCTTTAATTTATTTATTACTTTTATCTATATTTAGTCATTAATAGTCCACTTCGATAAAGCGGCACGACACGAGAACCCTCTCATCGTGGCCGCCGGTAACTACATTCCCGATCCTGCGGACAGAATGGAAAGCAGTCGACGTCGCCCAAAACACGTCATCTCGGATCCTCCCGATCCACTAACGGTGCTTTTAGGTACTTCAAGCACCGGTCACCGTTCTCGTCGAACCCGTCGCTTGCGACGNTGAGTCCGCACGGGTAGGTACCACCGCTCCGCCTATTTCTGCCGTGAAGCAGTAATGCGTTTCGGTTTGAAGGGTGGGGCAGCCGTTGTGACTATACTGAGACCTTAGAACTATATCTCAAGGTGTGTGGCGCATTTGCGTTGTAGATGTCTATGGGCTCCAGTAACCACTTAACATCAGGTGGGCTGTGAGCTCGTCCACACATCTGAGCAATAAAAAAAAAAAAAAAATATTTTTTAACTTTTATCTATATCTAGTCATTAATAGTCGAGCGGGAGAGCAGAACCTTCCATTATTTTTCACCTAGTCCTTCCCCTAACTCCTACCTAATGTACTGACATAACTGTACTTACTGGTTTACCATCAATGTCTTGGTTATAAACGCTGAGAAATAATATGTATTTTATATGCATATAGTGCAGGTGTTAAGCTAGTATTTTATTTTGTGTGACGAAAATACACATTCGAGAAAAAAACAAATGAATACACTAAGATATCAAATACTTGCTCATATAATTAATAAAAATCACGCTATAGACCCGAAGCCTGTACTAGAAAAGTCAGTACTACTATACTAAAAGGATAGTAGGCTTTGGATTGACAGTACCTAAGCTAATAACCTTTAGAGGCTATGTCGGCGTAGCCTAACAAGTAAGTGAGTTCACGGGGCTCAGACCTGACGACGTTGCTAACACTGGCCCTAGCAAGGGCAGTGCTTCGCAGAACCTACCACCGGATTGGAAACGCGACCCAGTGAGAAGATCCGGCGAGAAACTCAGTGGGCTCAGCCAACATACGACCACTGCTGGGCAAAATCCTCTGAACAGCACCCTAGCATACCGTAATCGGCATTCAGCGATTGTAGAAAAAAACTTTGAGTGGATACAAACACTATCCAATTGAGATTTCGATCTCATATCTCAATCTGGATGACATTCGCGTTCTGAAGTCTACGAGCTTTTGCGACCACCAAATATCAAATGAACCGCAACCCGAACACCCATCTAAAGCTAACAAAAAAATTAACGTTAGTAATTATTTTTAATTCAATAATTAAGTCAATTATTTTTTAGTAAAAAAATGGTAATATCTATATATCTATAATATCTATATATATAAAAATTAATTGCTGTTCGTTAGTCTCGCTAAAACTCCAGAGCGGCTGGACCGATTTGTCTAATTTTGGTCTTGAATTATTTGTGGAGGTCCAGAGAAGGTTTAAAATTTAGATAAATATGAAAATACTCGGAATTAAATAAAAATAACAATTTTCCTGATGGATTCCTTTTGTTTGTTTTAAGTTTATTTTGATACAAAAGCTTAGGTCTTTTGTTTATCGATTGAGGCACTACGAAGTCTGCCGGGTCAGCTAGTCGCTATATAAAAATCTCACCTTCCAGAAACGCCCTTACACAAATCATGAACGCGCCACTGAAATCGCGTAATCGATGTATCGAACGCGTTAGGTAGCAATAGATACAACGAGATGTTTCAATTGAACATCAATTTAATAGGCTAATGCTCGTGAGTGACATCAGTGTTTATGTTAGAAAACGTTTACCTAGCACGATGTAAAAATAGAAATATACGTCCGCAGACTATCCGAAGGAGACTAATTGCCGTTCAGTGGGCGAAAAACGCCCGGATTTAAATTAAATTATTCCTTTTTTAAATCATTTCCGTTCTGTTTTTTTTTTTTTTAATTGTTGTGTGCTATTTGTTAGTTTTCATTTTCAGTTATATGTAACTAAGAGCATAGTTAGTTACGACTTATTTGCGCCATAGTATATTTTTATTTTATTGTTTAATAAATAAAAATCAGTTGTAGTGTGCAGTTACAAATATAAGGTTAGGTGAGCTGCACACTACACCTCCCCTCTTTTTAAAAAAAAGCTCACCTAACCTTATATTTGTAACTGCACACTACACAGTCTCTAAAGACTTTTAACACAATCGACCTCATGCATACTGTGTTNAAGCTCACCTAACCTTATATTTGTAACTGCACACTACACAGTCTCTAAAGACTTTTAACACAATCGACCTCATGCATACTGTGTTCACATCCAAAAAGGGTAAATTAAATAGTTTATCCATTTTTTAAATTTGAGTTAAATGTTAATTTACGTAGATTTTATAAATATAATTATTATATTATTATTTTTGTGCACCTAACAAATAAATACAAAAAAATATATACACCAAGTAATTTTGATACTTACAGGAAGTTGAAACTAAAACGCCGGATTGTTCTGAAACCCAAAATGGGACTTTCCCTTCTAGTAGTGATTTTTCTCTTTACTAACTAAAACACTAAAAAACATAATATGCCTTAAAATTGCTTTTGTCTGAGAGAAATTTTTATGCGAAAAACATTCTCCCGCAGGTTGATTGAGCAGAACCTTGGAAAACCAGAGGTACTGGACATCAACTGTGTGGATCCACTCAATAGGTCGGCCCTCATCGCTGCAATTGAGAACGAGAATATTGAACTCATCAAACTACTTCTTGGATCGGGAATCAAAGTTAAGGTATAAAATGATTAATAATATATTAGTATAATAATAATATAGATAAAATAAATACCAAACCCTTATGCCAAATATATAGAAAAATCTAGAAGCTACAAAAAATCATGACTCGGAAAACGTCTACCGGCTTAGCAATGTTAAACAGTAACATATCAATATCGGTAGCCTTCAAATGATCTTCCGCCGACACTTGTGTGGGGGGGGGGCGCCTTGTGACCCCCTACTGCCTACTAATACTACCTGCGGGTAGTAGGTACCACCACCCCGCCTATTTCTGCCGTGAAACAGTAAATTGTTTCGGTTTGAAGGGTGTGGCAGTTATTGTACTGTAATAACTGAGAGTTAGAACTTATGTCGCCATATGTGGGCTTCGGTAACAAAAACCGGAGCCGTGAGTTCATCCACAAATATAAGCGATAAAAAAATAGGTGGAGTAATGTGCACACTAGCATCCAAATAATTAGAGTTCATTTAAAAGTATCACAATAACATTTTCAAGAAAAACCAATAACCATGTCATAAAAGACATGACAAATTACATTTGGAATTTCAATCTTAGCTTTTAACGGTAGGCAGCGGTTTGGCTCTGCCCCTGACATTGCTGTAGTCCATGAGCGATGATAACCACTCACCAACAGGTGGGCAGTATGCTCGTCTGTCTATAAGGGTAATAAAAAAAAAACTTCTCAGCCACGAGTTCAAACCTTACAGAGAAAAAACACATAGATATCTTAAACAAATCCCTTTTCATTGGACTCTGTAATTTTCCTTTTACTACCCACACAGAGCAAACTGTCCTGACGACCGTCGGGAGACCGCTTATGAAGGTCTTATACACTGGTTATTAGATTCCAAATAGCTGCTTGAACATTTGCTGAACAAAAACACGTAAAAATCTCTGACACAAATAGACTTAAATGAAATTTATTTTCATCTCACCGCGTTCTTAATTACAAAATATTTTAAATGTTGTTAGCTTGAAAATCGTTAATTAATTTTGGCATTTCTTAAATTGCCCTAGATAGGTGAGAAAGCTAAAGAGCCGTCTGATGTTGTGTGGCTATAGATGTCACAACAGGAAAGCCATCGCCCATCCTAAGACGTAAGATCGAGGTCTCGGTTGATTTGTATAAGGCCCGTCCCAATCTACAAGCCAGCACGAATGTCTTCTTCGCATTAGAAGTATGATGGAAATTGTTTAAATACATTCAATATTCCTTAAATTTTAGGGGTCGTAAAAGAAATCATTAAAAATGCCTCCTATTTAGGTACATTCACGTGCATCGCGATGATTTACGATGGTCAGTCACACACGTGACCACGAAAATTGCAAAGTGCTTGAAACTTTGTTATAAAATGAAATAAAAAAACTTGAAATTAAACCTGTAAAGTGGTTCTAGTTAAAATAATTCGACAAAATGCAAGGGAAAGTCGATTATGTTAAACAAAATAAACGCAGAAACATATTTTTCTATATTTATGCAACCAAAGTAGCACTTATAAATCCGTTGCCCATTCGGTTTTGTCTCAAAAAAGACGTATTTCTTAGTATTCGACTCGCGGAGATCTTTGTCCCGCGGGAAATCATTGCTCGGATAGTTTGCATGATCACATCTGCGGTATATTTTCATAAACGGCTACAGATGTCGATACAGTAACTCAGATTTATTCATATTTAGCACAGAGAACTATGAAGCATGGATGATGAGTATAGGGTCTAGGATTCTTGCTGATTCTTTTTATTAGCGAAAATATAATATTGAATGGAAAAATAATAATGACATAATAACCTCTATAAAGACTTGAATAAACAACATCATGTCTTTGATCGTTCGTTTTGTCTTTTTTTCGCAAATGATGACAAAAGAAGAAAATTTAAAAGTAAGAAAATTGTCTCATAGATAAGTAATGGCCACTTAAAGTTCTGAACTAGGGCTGATCCAGCTACAATCTGGTGGAAACTGTTCATGCTTGTATAAGTTTGCCAAATATTATCTCCCCAATACTTTTTAACAGATAGTATAAATGGTTGACCCACTGAACTTCTCGCCGGATCTGCTCAGTGGTTCGCCATTCAGATCCGGTAGTAGATTCTGCGAAGCACTGCTCTTGTTAGGGTTAGTCTTAGCATATTCCCTCAGGCTCTGAGTTCACCTACCAATCCGCATGTAGCTGCAATATCCTCTTATGCTACCATAAGTGAATAGCTGGGGGAAAGATACAATAGAATTTAATTTCTAAAATTACCCTTTCCGCAGGTCGTTTTATGGCGTTATTCTCTCACACGTGTGCGACAGAGAATTTTTATTTGAGCGCCTTCAACAATCAGATTAGAGAGAAGCTGGGACTGGTTTTAATTTTATTTTCAACATATGCGGACCTTAGGTTAATTTGTGTCGGAGCTAGTGATGTTTATTTTTACGATTTCATTATGAAAGCGGATGATAACTTATTATTCTTAAGACCCAAATAAATTCACTGTCAACAAAAAAGTGTCGCTTTCGCTTATCGCTTTAATCTTGGTAATCATCTGAACTATGTCATTAAATATATCAAATTTAATAAGAGACACTTTGAAATGTTTTTTTTTTTAATTATAGTCAACACGCCTTTTACCTTTTAACCAAGTTATAAGTTTTACTGATAATATGAAAGTGATGAAACATAAGAAACCTCTTGACCTATGTATGAGGTTTACTTTAAAATTTTACGCATACATACATTAAACTGTGACAGAATTATGAATTTAAAACCAAAAACATCCTCTACATCGACCCTGTTTATGTATTCAGTTCTCTATTTTTGAAGAAAAATAAATTTATTTTCCTATTGATTGTAGCTTGAGAGCTTAATATTTGGCAGGAATCCTAACGCTGAAGACGATGGTTCAAGGAGTATTTGCCGACTTTAATATGATAGGATAAAGGACGTATCTTAGCCCTGAGAAACCAGTTATAAGTAGAATTGTCAACTGCCAGTTGCTCCGTAATTAATAGCCTTTTAGCCAAGATTGACCAGACTTTCCCCGACGTGGATAGTTTAGTCAGTAGCCCAGGCCCGGCCAGACATCTAAGGACTGGTGACTAAACTGAGCCAGTTAGAAGTTTAGATTTTTTTTCCTACATTGTAACTTTTCAAATATCATTATTTGTAAGAATATTTTGTGATTCACAATAAACTTTCTTCGTATAATAAATACGTCTAAACTAATCATAAAGCTTACGAAATGGCCCATAAATGCATCGCATTTGAAAATAATTAGTTTCAAAACTATACATATCTTTATATTAATACGTGAAGCAAAAACTTTGTATCCCTTTTTACAAAAATTGCGCAGACGGAGGAGTATGAAATTTTCCACACTTATAGAGAATATAGAGAAGAAGTGTACAATGCTAATATTTTTTTTAAATAATGCATATGTAAAAGATACATTAAATCAATAAAGAAAACATTACACACACTACATACCATGTATTTGACGCACACACGCACGCATGCATCATGCATACTATTTATTTATTGTCAAACTTTTGTTCTTGACGTCTATTGTCAAATTGAGAATAGATTAAATATTGTTTGTCTTTGTTAATATTTTTTATAGTGTAGTCTTGGCGAAATTTGTGATTATAGAAGTATAAAATACAATCATAATAGTGTACAAACTTACAATTCCAATTAATTATAGTCGAATTTCGACTACTGCGGGACCACTAGTATATATAAACACACTTTGCAAACAAATGGTGAGTTTGATGTAAAATAGTGTAATTTACTGCTAGTCGTTGTTATGTTAATTACGGAACTTACTTTTTCTATGTAAGGAATTTTGAAAACCGCACAAGACATGTTCAAAAATAAAATTGTATATTTCATGTCACCGACTATTAACGTACCTATATTCTGCAGTTTAACAATTTTCATTAAGGAGAGAAAATATCAAATACACGCAATCAGCCGCAAAAACACATAATTCATCCGAATGTTGGAAATTGGATTCTGTACACTGTTTCGCAAATCGTAAAATACTAATATTGCCGGAACTAAATCATAAAATAGTTCCATGAAAACTTTCTACGATTATTTGAGAAAAAAAATGTATAATTAGTATATTTAAGTAAGATTTTTGTTTTGATTTTGTTCTTTTTTTTGTTTTGTTGTTGTTTGTTATTCTTTGTTAATGCACCTACCATGCATTATCTCTGCACCACCCTATGGTCAACTGGAAGAGAATACCCATGGCATTAAGTCCACCTGTGTACAAGTTTTGTTTTGTGCATAAAGTATAAATAAATAAATAAATAATGAGATTCTTGTGGAAATCAAAATTGAAATAACAATTTTCTTGTGCCTGAAAAATACTTTTCATTGTTTTTCATAAGTTTTTGGATATTAAAATCCATACTACAGATCCATATTACAATTATTATTACAAACACGATAATGAGTTTATTTGTTGAGATTTCACGGCTCGATTGAACGGTTACGGTTTAATCTTGCTTTTATTAAGGTATGATTGACGAAATTTTTAAGTCTTTAAATAGAAAAGATGTCTATTTGATAGAAACGTAAATGTAAATCAGTATGGTTATAAAAAATTAAAAACAATAGTTATAACGCCTTAGGTGCCTATTTCGGCCGCAAAACCATGGAATCGGGTTCATAGAATCTGATAAAATATTGTAGAACACATTCGTATTCCGACTTATTCCTGTCTGCGTTCAACACTTCTGTGGTTGCTCTGTCTGCAAGAAATATGAATGAATGTCTTACAACATTATTTCGATCAAAATATATAACGTTTTAAATCGTAAATACATATTAGATGATTTGAAGCCCTCATAAGAAGAAAAAACATTCCCTACTAAACTGATCTAGCCACGACAACAATGGACTGGCGTTGTTTCATTCATAATTCGAAATCTAAGAAACTTTGAATATCAAAGTTCATCTATGACTTCGCAGTCTTTAAGCATTCGCAGACTCAGAGTAGCTTAAGAAATAATAACAATTTTAATGAGAAACTTTAGTTTTAAACGACCACACAACATTTAGTGATTGTTTGATGTTGAAAGACTTTTCATTACATTTCATCAAGAGCTGTGTTTCAATAATTGTTTAAATTCGCTTTTATTCAATGTATAAAATAATCAAAGAACTATTTCAAGTTTAAAATAGTTTGACCTATTGGGACGCCCGATGTATCTCGTAATAACAAGTGAGACAGTCTCTGATTCCTTATTAAATACGTATTGAAAGTAATATAAAACTTCATCGTCGAAGTAACAATATCGTGCTAATAGTATAATTGATGAGTTTCATTTCAATATATTGTAGCATAACGTAAAAAAACATGTGGTTCACTGTTTACTCATGACTTCTTAAACAACCTTATCACATTTTTATTATTCTAGGATGCTCTGCTCCACGCTATCAAAGAAGAATATGTGGAAGCTGTAGAATTGCTGCTGCAATGGGAAGAGGAACATTACGAGCCTGGAGAACCTTATGTGAGTAGATAAATCATTACATTGCAACATCTGCCGTGAAACAGTAATGCGTTTCGGTTTGAAGGGTGGGGCAGCCGTTAACTATACTGAGACCTTAGAACTTATATCTCAGGGTGGGTGGCGCATTTATATTGTAGATGTCTATGGGTTCCAGTAACCACTTAACACCAGGTGGGCTGTGAGCTCGTCCATCCATCTAAGCAATAAAAAAAAATACAGCATAAATTTAATAATAAAGAATATAAAAATAATAAAATAAAAATAAGAATAATAACTGAAATTTACTAAAGAGTAAAATATAAATACATACAATAAATAAGCCAGCAATACACACACACACACATTTTACACATACACATACACGTACACATTTTAGAAATCGGTGATTTACTAAAAGCAAGGTCTACTTACAATGCTTGTTCTAAGATAAACTATTTACAAAAGATTTATGGTTTGTGGGTGGAAACTGTAAATGATGACTTCTATTAATATCTAAATCCATTCAATAAAGATTCATGTATTCTCATGTTTTTATTTATTTTAAATAAGACATTTTGCGATTTGTTGCCTAAATAATAAGATATCAGTAATTTCGGTCAGTGTACTATATTACCATATCGTGCGAATTTTCATAACAAGTCTAATTCAAATTAGGATATTAACGGCAAAGCTTGCCTTGATTCAATCATTATTACTGTACAACTCTATTAATGTATTAATTTTATTAAATAGAGTTGGGAATCAGTGGATTCCGACGGTGCCACCTTCACTCCGGATATCACGCCCCTGATACTGGCAGCGCACAGGAACCACTACGAGATCCTTAAGATCTTATTAGACAGAGGAGCGACGCTGCCGGTACCACACGACGTCAAGTAGGTACAGGTCTTTCTGTCAATAATCACGTCTTCCAACGATAACAAGTCTAGAAGTTAGACTAGTTTTTAAGTCACCGTGTATCTGGCGACTTATAATATACTTGAGCAATCGCGAATACCTTTCACTGCGTACTGTATCACCAAATATGTTGTTTAAAATAATTACCAATTTAAAAAAAACAGTTAAATATAATACTTATTTCCTGTCACGTAAGGCTAAAGGTAAGAAAGAGGAACTAAATCACCTCTGAGATTCTGCTGTGGAAGGACACGGGATCCCACCACTAGCAATTTTCCCAAGAAAACCTTTACGTATGTACTCCGTAAAGGTCACGATCCTCAGCAATGAGGAACACTACGCACGGAGGAAGTAGCTAATGTTGGTCATAGACATCATTGATACTAGATGCCGCTACTGGACTACCGCTGTCCACTCAGTCCTTTTCGAACCTCGTTCGATTAAGAACATTAAAAAGCGCTCAGAAGCACGTAGATGGGAGAGTACAAACTCCAAAAGGTTGCAAGTGGTAAAAATTCTTTTTTCAAAAGCATTACGAATTAATAGATTCTTGGTAATAGAAATTTACTTCGCTCTAGAGTGATGGGTGGTAATAAGTAAATCCCTAATTTAATAAGACTGTTTGTGAGCTCCCGTGGACTATGAAAAGCTTGAACCATCACCGTCCGGTTATGTATTCGAAAAATATTTAAAATCACATTGTAATTTCTATAGGCTCTGATAACCAGTTTACGCCGGAGAACCTTGAGGACCTCTACCCTTCAGCACCTACGATAAAAAAACTTAATATATTAATGCAGCTGCTGTTTCAACGCAATCGGTACTTCATTGAACAAACCAAGGATATTTGTGATCTGGATTTACTAATTAAAGCTTTTAAAAACTATTCAATCAGATGCGGTTGCGACGAATGCGTGAAGTCCTCACAAGAGGATTCTCTGCGGCATTCTCAGGCTCGGATTAACGCATATCGCGCGCTTTCTTCGCCTTCACTCATAGCGTTATCGTCAGCTGACCCACTGCTGACGGCTTTCCAGCTGTCTTGGGAGTTGGGACGTCTGAGTCGAATGGAAACTGAGTTTAGAGTTGAATATAAGGTAAGCCTATGATAGGTTCTTTGTGAGTTTCCCGCTTCGCGATTTTGCTTAGGTGGGTGGACGAGCTTACGGTTCACCCAATGCTAAGTGGTTACTGAAGACCAGAGACATCAACAAAACCAAATGCCGCCACCCACCTTAGGACATCAGTTCTAAGTCTCAGCTTTACAAGATAACGGTAATATATCCTCACTGCACTGTTTGAAATTTATTTTACTGATTGTTTAATTCTATTATTATTATTTTAAAGTTCTACGAGATATAATGCAATGAGATTTTTTGGAACAATTCATTTGTTTCTTTACTTGCTTTTGGGTTTACGTTCACAATATTTGTGTATCATATTTTGATTTTAATTCAGGCTTTACGTCAACAATGCCAAGAATTCGCCACCTCACTATTAGATCACACCAGAACCTCAAAGGAGTTAGAGATAATGCTCAACTACAACCCATGGGATTTGGACTGCTGGGAGCCCGGGGAAAGGCAAACACTTGGACGTCTCAAATTGGCTATCAAATACAAGCAAAAAATGGTAAATCAATTAAAACTAAAACATAACGAATGGTGATTTGTGTAAAGTAAATTTTTTGATAACGAAAATTTCTGCATTAAATTTTTTTGGTGTCCTTGATACTTTTAAACAAATTTAAGTGGAAAATATCAAATAAATGATATATCACCAGATATTAAAACGATATCAAAATGTACTTATTTAAAGTTATAAGCTACAAGCCAATAACAAAGAGGATACTTTAACTTTTGCTCGTTATTATTTTTGTGTTGAAAAGAGGGTACCTTGTATCTCGTTTTTTTTTTATTGCTTCGATGGATGGACGAGCTCACAGCCCACCTGGTGTTAAGTGGTTACTAGAGCCCATAGACATCTACAACGTAAATGCGCCACCCACCTTGAGATATAAGTTCTGAGGTCTCAGTATAGTTACAACGGCTACCCCACCCTTCGAACCGAAACGCATTACTGCTTCACGGCAGAAATAGGCAGGGCGGTGATACCTACCCGTGCGGACTCCCAAGAGGTCCTACCACCAGTGATTACGCAAATTATAATTTTGCGGGTTTGGTTTTTATTACACGATGTTATTCCTTCACCGTGAAAGTCAATCGTGAACATTTGTTGGGTACGTATTTCATTAGAAAAATTGGTACTCGTCTGCGGGATTCTTATCCTTTAGGCCACGACGACTTGATTTTACCAGATGTCCCGGTATTACTTTACAAATTAAAAGTATGTATAATTTTGTCTTTGTATTACCATTGAAATCTACACCTGATTTTCATTACGCAGATACTTGAGCGCTTTAACTTGCTCTTGACAAGAAACAACAAATACGAACCTAGCCCGTTGCAATTTGGACATAAAGTAAAAATTTACATCGTGGTCTGAATTTTTAATCAATCGTCAAAAAATATTCATCAACTGTAGTCGATTTGTCGATTAGTAGTCGACTAGTACTCCAAAACTTAATCACAATTGGATTATGAGCATATACAGCAACAATGCATTATAACAACAATCATAACAAGCACCAATCGGTGATATTTATTCATTTGATTCCCATTATAGACAGACAAGGGCATGGCCCGCCTAATTAGACTGTCACCTGACAACCAGACACCTACATTAGGTTAATTAATGAAAAGCAAATTAGCAGTAAACGTTTTTTTAAGTCCTAATAAATTTGAATTAAAAGTAGTGTAAGAAAAAATTATTTTATTATAAAAAAGTGTTTTTTTAAGCTATTATTTGTTTTTCATTTTTTAGTTGAATTTCAATATTTTTTTTTTTTTTTTTTCAAAATTTTTATCTGAATCAGTCAGTAACTTATCCAAGAAATAGGTGATCGGCGCGCCTGGTAGTTTTTCTTCTTGATCTTGACGCAGACACTCCGGGTCTCAGGAAAACAAAAAATCGCTAATCCTGATTATCCTAGTAAGGATAACGGATCACACTGTTTAAAATATTGAATTGTTATCGATCCTTAATAAGTATGCTAAATTTCGAGTTAATCTGACGTTTTGAAGAGGGTCATAATCATGATCAAAGATTCCTTTACATACGTAACATACGTATGAAGCTAATAAAAGCGTATTAAAAAGACTAACGCTCAGATAATGGTTGGATATTCGCTCGAAGAGGAGGACTAACTGAGGCACCGCTTTGTGTGTGTGTATGTGTGCCAAAGCCTATATTAATAATCACAATTGGAATGCCGCCACCCAAATTAAGATATGACGTGACATCATGACCATCATGACCTTCCAATATTCAGGAACAAAATTATAAAATTTGTTGTTGAACCTCAGCCTTGGCCTTGGTCTGAGTACTCAGGTATTACTGTCCTTGTTGTCTTTCTTTTATTTTATTTTATTATTATTAGTATTGTCAAATCTCTGTTGATATATTAATGTAATGCATGCTGTGATTATTTCTAATTAGAGTTGCAGCTATCAATTGCTCTATACATGTCAATGTTATTTTATGTCTTACTATAAACCCTGTTGGTAATCCTTAAATAAATAAATAATTGTCTCGATCAATATACTAAAATAGAGAATTGGGGATTGAAAATGTATATGGTAACTTATATAGGAAGACGTGTCGAATTCTATATTCAATACTCTTTTATAAAAATAAAAATAAAATAGAGAATCTTATAATTATTATTCAGTCGTTAAAAGTTTTAAGGATCGCAGTTAATATAGAAATTAATAAATTAATTATATTATAATTATATTTTTGTCTACTATAATTAAAATTAATTATAGTAGACAAAAATGAACCTTAAAAATGATAGTCCACAAATAAATCAATTTTATAAAGTCATATAAAAATCGGGAACGCATAAAATCGTTCGTAGATTCCTTTCGATGACCTAAAATCGGCGGAGCGACGTGTTTGTTTATTGAGATTTTTTAATAGTTCGATCTCTCTTCTGGATCAATTTAAATCTTCATAAACAAACATTCGAATTAATGGTCTGTTTACGATTGATTTCGTTTAATCCGCCCGGCGTCGACGCGTCGGTCTGTCAGTGAGAATACTCAAACAAATCTGAACTCATTTTATATTTTATTTCGCTCCTTCGATATATTACTACGATACAGATTTGTATTATGTTAATTTTGAAGACAACGAATCCTGTCTTAACAAGTTAAAGTTTTCTCAAGATCATTTTTACATCCAACACGTTGTTTGGTCGTTGCAAGACGTAATATCTAGTTGTTGTAAAGATTATTTTGGTGCGATGGACGGATTAAGGTCCTAAAACAAGTTATACGGTAACTAAAGTGCTTTAGCAAGCTGGCAAGAGCTGGATGAGTTGGAGAGATGAGGAGAGGCGTATGTCCAGCAGTGGACTGCTATAGGCTGGTGATGGTGATGATGAAAGCGCACTAATATGAAATTTGCTTTTTTTATATAAAATTTTACGTAGATGTTACGTTACCGAAGCCTATAGACATCTACAACGTAAATTCACCACCCACCTTGAGATATGAGTTCGAATAACTCAGTATAGTTACAAAGGCTGCCCTACCCTTCAAACCGAAACGCATTAATGCTTCACGTCGGAAATAGGCAGAGTGGTGGTACTTACCTGTGCGAACTCACACGACGTCCTACCACCAGTAAAGACATTATGGCGAACAGTCTTCGATTATAAACTCCTATATCAAATATGGAAAATAGATGTTGATTGTATGTACTGCTGACCGAAACGCCTGATACAAAGTGAACATATAATTTTAATTTCAGTTTGTAGCACATCCTAATGTGCAGCAGTTATTGGGAGCTATCTGGTATGAAGGGCTGCCGGGCTTTAAAAGGAAAAACATTTTCGGTCAATGCGTTCAGGTACACTATTTCTATATACTAAGTTTGATTGTATTTAAAAAAATATTTTTATTTGGTATACAGTACAAGACTCAATTGCTTAATTGCATTTAAATATATTTTGTTTCAACATCAAATCACTTAACAAGTGAACAACTCTCTTAAATATGAGTTTGAATTTACAATCGACGAGTCGTTTTTTTAATGCTCAAAAATAATTCAATTACAAGCCATATTTCATTTATTTTATATTGTATTTGTACTCGATTAATTTTTGCTATTTCGAGATTCCTTTTCAGGTAGCAAAATTGGGGGTGATGTTTCCTGTTTACTGCACAATATACATGTTGGCCCCAAACTCCGAGTACGGCAGATTCATGAAAAAGCCATTCGTCAAGTTTATTTGTCACAGTTCTTCTTACATGCTGTTCTTGAGTGAGTTCTTTGAACGGAATAACGGGAATCTTGATAAATAATAACCTAGGATAATTTGAGAAATTAAAAAAAAACTCCTTAGTAGTACACCGCAACATACCTGCTATATCTTTATCTGTCCAGAATTTCGGGTAATTAAACGGTTATCTGGAAGAGATAGCTTTTAGCGATAAGACCGCCTATTGTACAAACGTATCTGCTTGTTGACTGTTTTCTGATGTTAATAATGTTTTGGTGTGCAATAAAGTATATTCTCTCTCTCTCCTTAATAAAATCAATCAATCAATTATTCCCATGATAGGATTGGCTATTACATATTGTTTTTAAAACATGTAAACAGCTTAATGAATTTCAAGCATATTTCTTTTTATTTTATCAACGATGCAGTTGCAGTTGCATTAACCTCTAAATTGTTTCAGTTCATTACCACATTAGTTGAACATTTATTTTATAACTGTTTCATTGTTTTATATCAACATATTCGAACTGCTTATATGTTACTTACTCTTTTTACAATTTGTTTCCCATTATTCACTAAGTAACTTAAACGATTAATAATTAACGTTCATCAACAATATTTTTCAGCGTTGCTCTCACTAGCATCCCAAAGAGCGGAATATGTAGTACTAGAGTGGTCCAATGTGAGCTGGCTGCAGGAATTAGTGGGATACTGGAAGGACCACGAAAGAGGATCTCTGCCTGGAGTCATTGAGTTCGCCGTCATTATCTACATAGCAAGTAAATTTGAGTTTGTTGGCATGCAATCTTTAAATCAATGTTATTTTAATAGTAAATCTTCATCTTAAGCGTCTGCTTCTTAAATTAAAACTCTGACTTAAGCAACATCATCAGGTTAATTTCTTAGAGACTAATATTAACACGGAATGCATCGGTCTCTTTTGCTTTTAGTCATTGTAAAAAAGCCGTTGTGGCCTAAACGATAAGATGTCTATTGTATTTGTTTCGACTGTGCCTGTGTTCAAATCCCTCAGACTAGTACCAATTTTTCTATTGATATACGTTCACGAATTACTTAAAATCGTGTAACAAAAAAATAATATTCTCAATAATTATGTATAATTTTCGTAATTACTAAGTGGTAGGATGTCTTATGAGCTCACTTGGGTAGATATTACCATTATCATATTGGGACAACTGTTGTACTATAAAACCGTAGGTAACTTAGAACTCATGTCTCAAGGGGGGTGTCGGATTTCATCGCTAACCTCTATGGGCTCCGATAACTACTTAGCAACATATTGTTTTTTTTTTATTGCTTAGATGGTTGGACGAGCGCAAAGCCCACCTTATGCTGGAGCCCATAGACATCTACAAAGTAAATGCGCCAGCCACCTTGAGATATAAGTTCTAAGGTCTCAGTATAATTACAACGGCTGCCCCACCCTTCAAACCGAAACGCATTACTGTTTCACGCCAGAAATAGGCAGGGTGGTGGTACCCACGCATACGGACTCACAAGATGTCCTACAACCAGTGACCGTAAGCTCTTTCACTTATCCTAATGCGGTAAAGCTTATAAAAGTACTTTATTAGTTGTTAAGTCCATGTATTACTCGTTTTTATATTTAAAAATTCTTAGAAAATTAATTAATATATTAATTAATTACTTAATTATTAATTTCTTAGAAAATTTAAATAATTTTAGGTTTGATTTGGGCGGAAATCAGGGCTCTGTGGACCGGAGGTCTAACGGAATACATCAGCGATCTGTGGAATATCGTAGATTTCATTACAAACATGTTCTATATCGCGTGGATTTCGTTGAGAATATCATCTTGGTATATTGTTCAAGTAAGCATCTCTTATAATATTCCAAAATTGATAAATATCTTATTTAAAATATTAATTTGAACAGTGTGCTCAGTGCGAGTTTTTTAACGTTCTCGATAGCGTAAAAGTTACCTCAAATTTGAAGGGAGTTGGAACGTTCGCCTACGTTTGCCGCTAGGGGCGCTGTTCCAATTGCATAGAAATTATAGTTAACTTTTACGCTATCGAGAGCGTAAAAAAAACTCGCACTAAGCACACAGATGCTTTATTGTTTCTATAAAGTAACTTCGAAATATCGTGAGCGCGTAACGGACTGAAGTTTTTTTTCTTCAGCGAGATCACCACAGTGGTTTGGATCCTTGGTACCCGCGAGAACGTTGGGACTCCTACGATCCGATGCTGTTATCTGAAGGAGCGTTTGCAGCCGGCATGATATTCTCGTTTCTGAAGCTTGTTCACATCTTCTCAATAAATCCTTATCTGGGACCACTCCAAGTATCTCTGGGACGAATGATACTGGATATATTAAAGTTCTTCTTTGTGTACATGCTTGTGTTATTCGCATTTGGATGTGGTGAGTTTAGTTAAACAAATAAAGTCTGTATGTAATCGATCAAAGTTCCACAATTGAAATTGCTAAAAAAAAATAAAAAAATCGCTTGTCTGTAAAGTCGGTTTACTGACGATAGTTGAACGTGACAACGTCATAAGAAAATACTGATGGGTTGGTTTCATTTTTCAATTATCGCAGTGATCGTTGCTATAAACAATTGACACCACATTTGCTTTTCACTGAACTTCATACTTGACGAAAACATGTAAATGTACTAATGTATAGCAGCTGTCCACGCGGATGCATCGCTCACTCAAGTAGGAAAGAGACAGATGTCGAACGCTGCCGAACGCGGAGGCCGATTGTGCCTCTTTGTTGCTCGTTGCGCGCTCTCGCTTGCACTTTAAGCCTTAAATGGAACGCCTCAGAGCGAGGTAACACCGCATGAGTCATGTTTTTTCGTGCGTGCAGCCGGCTCCATCGAATTATAAGACGTTGTCACGTCAAAATCAAATAATTATAATCGTGTACATTAGCCTAATTTGCAAATTTGTAAACATTTATTTATTAAACTCAGATGATTTCTGTGGATACTAAAGTATATTATGTACACCTCGCAGGGCTCAATCAGCTAATGTGGTATTATGCTGAACTAGAAAAAGACAAATGTTACCACCTTCCAAATGGGTTGCCAGATTTCGATGGGCAAGAAAGAGCCTGTTCAATTTGGAGAAGATATGCTAAGTTAGTACAATATCTCGTGTTCTTTCGATCATCTCTTCTCTATTTTAGAACTTATTTTAGAATTTTTTATTTTTTATTTTATAATTAAGGGTTTACTGGTGGCCCAAAGGCCTTTCCAATTTCACAAGGACAGGTGGGCGAGCAAGGGCTCAGCCAGAAGGGGCGGCATTTGCTAATAGCTACTCGAGCGCCTCCAATATAGAAAAGTAACACAGAATGAAATGTATAACAAACAGCAATTACCTCTCGGATTCCCGTACATGTATTTCTGTAGAAAAAAAAACAACCTTATTATTTTAATATACCTAAATAGTATTTAACTAAAGTCCATGTTTATTTCACAAAAGTATTAATGTCTAATTTATTTTAATAAATCAAATGCTTTGTAGTTAAGATATTAGGGTCATGGTAATAGCGCTACATACTTCTTACAGTTTGTTCGAGACCTCTCAGTCGCTGTTCTGGGCTTCTTTTGGGCTCGTCGATTTGACGACGTTCGAGTTGACCGGTATCAAAAGTTTTACAAGATTTTGGGCTCTTCTGACTTTTGGATCGTATTCCGTTATTAACATAATAGTCCTACTCAACATGCTAATTGCCATGATGTCGAACTCATATCAAATAATTTCCGTAAGTATAAGGAAACAGCTAAGATTCTCATTACAGTTTTTTCATATATACTGGTGTATTTAAAAGTACTAGTGGTTCCGTAGTAGTCGAAATTCGACTATAATTAATTGAAATTAAAAGTTTCAACATTATTAAGGTTTTATTGTCAAAGACTATTTCTTTATTGACAAATTTCGGCAAGACCACACTATAGACAAATAATATTAAAGATGAACAATATTAACTTTATAGACAAATAATATTTAAGTTATACAATATTAACATATTCTCGATTTGAGCACAGACTTTAAGCAATAACAAAAATTTGACAATACACAAAGTATATGTATATGTGTGTGTGTGTCAAATACATGGCAGTGTGTAATTTTTTTTATTGATTTAATATAGTATTAGATATTATTAATGCATATAGTAGGCGGCGGCTTGGATCTACCCCTGGCATTGCTGACGTCCATGAGCGACGGTGACAACTTACCATCAGGTGGACCGTATGCTCGTCTGCCTACAAAGGCAATATAAAAAAAAATTAATTAAAAAATTAAATTAAAAAATATTAGCATTCTCCACTCCTTCTCTACAGTCTCTATAAGTGTGAGAAACATACTACTCCATTCGAGCAATTTTCGTAAAAAGTGCTACAAAGTTTTTGCTTCACATATTAATATATATATTTCATAGCGTAATTACGGACTGCTCTTATTCATTGTGTCCGGTTGATTCCTAGATTCCCAAACTTCATCTCTCCATTATTTCTTTTTAGGAACGAGCGGATACTGAATGGAAATTCGCCCGCAGTAATCTTTGGATGTCTTACTTCGAAGACGGCGACACCGTCCCGCCGCCCTTCAACATCATACCGACGCCAAAGCATTTCTTTTGCTGGATCAAAAGCTATTTTAACAAACGAGAAAGGCGTTCAATACTCGTAATTACTTTTAATTTTTCGACCTAAAATACACTGTTAAAGTTACATACTTTCCTTTCAAACTTTTCATATTTTTCTTTAGTCTCCGCGCTGTACGAATATGAATTTCGATAAAGAACGGCTAGAAATGATCACGTGCTTTGATTTTTAAGTTTACTTATTTTGACTTATATAAACTTACTTATATATTAACAAAATAAATTAATATACATATATTGGGTGTGTATGAATGTGTGTGTGTGTGTGTGTGTGTATAAATATATTTCAATCGATAGGTACAACGCGTGTAATTTGTTTCCTAAAGTGATTCTTGTCCACCTGATGGTTATCTGGAAGAGATCGCTCGTAGCGATAAGACCGTCCATTATACTTTTTTCGAATTTAATGTTTTGCATTTTTATTTATTTTGTGTACAATAAAGCATACTATCTCTCTCTCTCTCTCTTATTTATTTATTAATGTTTATAATTATCAAGTTTTTAAACTTCTAGGCCATCATTAATTATTTCATAAAAAAATTGGAAAACCTCTCGTAGATAGCTTAAGACGTTTCCATTAGGTATCCAAGTGGAAGCCGTGAAATAATCTATGAAATCTTAAAACAACATTTTCACAGAACAAATCTCGTGAAAAAGCTAGACAGGAACACGAAGCGGTAATGAGGATACTAGTCAGAAGATACGTGACAGCAGAACAAAGGGCTAGAGATGAAGTAGGAGTCACGGAGGATGACGTTATGGAGATCCGTCAAGATATATCCACACTCAGATACGAGCTCATTGATATACTGCATAACAATGGAATGAAGACACCAAGAGTCAGCTTACAGGATACCGCCGGTAATCATTATGATTTTAAAATTTCCGAATTATCTATGCAACCCGATGATTTTCTAAGAACTCATAGATTCAATGAAACTATTTTTTATTGTACATTGTATACAAGTCCTAATCTTAATTTTACTTAGTTGGATGATTAAGTTTACAATCCACCTGACAAATGTCACTAGCCACCATGGCTCTTGAGTTCTAAGTCTCATTTTTTTATAGTACAACGACTGTCTACCCTTTATAGTGAAACGCTTACTGCGACACGGCAGAAATAAGCAGAGTGGTGCTACCTAATCATTTGGGTTTCACAAGACACCCTACCTCCAGTAATTACGTGCATTGTATTTTTTGCGGATTCGAGTTTTATTACGTATTGTTACTTTCTTTATCGTGCAAGTCATTCGTGGACGTACGTCGGGTAGGTATTGCATTACAAAGAGGGATTCGAACACTGGCACAGTTGCATCACTCGTCATGAATGCGCCAGACTTATCCTTTAGGCCACGACGATTTTAGCTATGACCACTGACATCCTCCTTGCGTCAATAATCCTCAATGCTGAGGGTCGTGGCCTCATGAGGCTTTCTTGGAAAAAAGCACATGGTGGGGTCCCGCGTCCTTCCACGGCAGTGCTTTTGGTAGAGGTTTAGTTCTTCGTAACCGCTGAAGCCTTATTTGGGTCCGGCTAATTAAACGCCACCCAACATTCGGCGTTGACTCTTTTACAGTGGAAAGGTCGAACACCAACTCAATCCTCCTCTTTTATCATCCGGGCTTGCGACCGGCATTGGCAGATTAGACCATTAGCATGGAAAGCCTTTATTAACTATGCGCCTACCGCTGATTTTTTACCTTCAGCTTAATCAAAATTAAGATAAAAAATCAATTATTTGTTTCACAGTATCCGGTAAAAAGGGAAAAGTAATGGAAAGAAGAATACTGAAAGACTTCCAAATTGGAATCGTAGAAGGAATAATCAAAGATGTAATATCCAAAGAGAATAAACCTAAGGATGTATTTAGTCAGATAGCGAAAGCTATTGTCAGAAGGTCAAGCACAGATAGGTACAACTATCAAATATTTATTTAATTTATCTATGTAATACAGACACCAGACATCATTACGATCACGAGAGGTCACACTTGTAAGCTTTCAGTTTCAATTTCACTGTATGTCAAGCGGACAGTGTGTTTCAGAGTGCTCACAGATTATTGAATATGTGTTTTACATTGACATTGTCATGACATCTGTGAAGATGGTTCTCAGCCACCTACGACTCTATCTTCGTGGATTACCTGTAGGAAAAACAACACTTTGAATTGCCTATATAGAAAATAAACAAAAAGCTCAAACTTTTCAAATTAAAATTACAGCAAAAAACGTGATTGGAACGCTCTGGTTCGAACTAATACAGTACGCAGGGATCCTATCGGTACCGCCGCTGAAGCTGAAATACGAAGAAGTAGACAATCCCTAAGAGCTCATATCTTAGAAAATGTTCAAAGTCGTACCATTGACCCGCAGAAGCTCCTACGTATGTACCATAATATATCCATTGCTAGATTCAAAACAAAGAGCATAGCTGATTTAAATGAGCCATATCTTTCTAACGATATTAACTGAAAGTCTATTATTTTATTTTAGAGGAATCTATTTTTACTCGAAAGTGTTTAATAAGAACAAATTAATTATAATAAAACTAAGATAATTACATTTTGTTCATTCAAAGGCCTTTGAAAAATGTAGACATTTTAAATAAAAAAATACGTCTTTCAATACTTAAGTAAAAATATCTACAATATGAATATTGGTTTTCAGAATACAATCCCAAACTATCAGAGCTGACACCTACTACGAGAGTGGCTTATGCCAAGTTTATGAGGAGCAAGCTTAGGTCAGATTTTAGTGAAAAAGAGCGAAACAAGCGAAAATCTGATGAATCAAGTCTCGACGGCGAAGATTTCAATGACGAAGTCCTCGAAGCTCCACAAAGACATGACCAAAAGCGACCAGGTACACTAAAAAAAAAAAATTATAATATATTATACATCTAAAATAGATTCTCAATACCTACATATTTGTCGCCAGTTCGATCGTTTCGTAGCCGAACACCCATACCAGAAATGTCAGACGATGAAGGACTTAGAGAAAACGAAATTACAATCGAAGTCGACGTTGAAGACCAAGGTATATTGCCAATGCAATTTTAACAGCTTTTATTTTGTAATAATTTTAAGATTGCCGATATAAAAAAAAGAATATATATATATGTGTGTGTGTGTGTATGTGTGTGTTTGTGTGTGTGCGTGTGAGTATATTTTACTATATTATCTCGCATTTTTTTGTCTCTTTCTCACTTACTAACACGATACTCAATATAAACCCCTACGATGCATTTCTAAGGATAACCATCTGTTTTTACTTGCTTAAATTAGGCTGGTCGATTATAGAATCTGAAGCCTTGTAAACGATGATGCCCCCCATCAACCTTACAACGTATCCTCGTAATATATTTTTTATTAGTATAATGACTACAGAGCGGTCGAAGTAGGCAATCTATAACCAATTCATTTCTAAACGCACTTTTCCTAGTTTCAGATACAGATTCAATCCAGAAAAAACCCTTGAAAATATATTCTGGAGATCATACAGGACCGAACACGCCCTCGATGGATGGAAGCTATCATCATTTCCCATCACCAGAATCCCAAGATCATGTCATACAAATCGAACCCGATACACCCACCAAAAACCTCTTACTTATGAAGGAAGAAGAACGTAACTTACAAGACCCAACAGCTAAATCTCCTAGTTTAAAACAAAATGAACAAATATTATCAGCTTCTGCTTTAGAATCTCAATATACACAAGCAAGCTCTTCACGAACGTCAATCACTAAAGGGGGAACTGAAAAACTCCCATATAAATCATGTTTGAAATACACTAATGACACTCCAAAAAACGTAGAGTCTGTAATACCTAGCACATCAAGGTTGTCAAGAAAAGATTCTAAATTGGTTTCAGCCTCTTTACAGTCACAAATGGCTCCATCTAGATTTTCTCAGAGCAACGAAAGTAAATCTTCCGATAAATCATTAGCTAGTTCTAAAACTTCAAGCCCCAAAACGTTGAGTCCGAGATCACCCAGAGTTGTGCCTTCGTCTCCAACACCTTCTATAATGTCAGCGGGTAAAGGAAAATCCAAAGCTACTGGGCGAATAGTTTCTGGGTGGCTTTGAAGTAAAACAATATGTAGTTTTTTTTAAAATATTGTTTTACACAGTTTGTTAACTATTAAACCTCTTTCCTAGCTCTAACCAGTTTCACGATAATCGAATAAAGAGTATTTGAAACATAAGACCTTCTTTTTAACTTTCAAAGGGGTATTTATTTTATTTCTTTAACTACCTTGCCCGGTAAACCTGACACAGGTATTAAAGTTTTAAATTATTGACCTATTAGTGAGATGCTACTGATATGTTGCTCGACACATGTATGTAGCAATAACTAGATATATTATGACAGCGATCAGTCTCCTTTAAACGTTTTTAACATGAAATTAAAAAATATAGTTTAATTTTAGTCTTATATAAATCGAACACGAATTGTCCTCCTACCTTATTATTATATTAATTTGGAAGTTTTGTCATAATAGTAGACTTTATAATATGAGAATTATATTAATTGACTCTGTCAATGTTTGTCTATGCAAATGAATCTGTCTCAGCAGAATGTAGAACAGTCTAGTCAATTACGTTTTCAAATATATTTTAAGTGCATTAGACCAGTATTTATAAAATATCAAAGAGACATATTGAAAACCTGAAACCCATGTATGTGCCTTAAGAAGCAAATTATCATTGTTACACATAAAATTATATTTATATAATATTTACAGTAAATAAAGTTTGCTTTAGACATACGAAGCGAGTTTTCTTTTACACTGTACTGTAAGTACTTCACAAGAACCTTGAGCAATTTGCCTGGCAATCAGCGATGACATCGGTTCTATCAAACAGGATATTATGTTGATATATAACATACTAGCAGACCGCTCCGGCTTCGCTCGGGTCTTTAACAAAAATTTCAAAATAAAAACTTATAATACACGCACATCAACCCTTCTATTTGCGTCAGGTTACTAAAAAAAGAAAATTAAAAAGATATGTAGTTTGAATATTATTATTTTTCTCATTTTCGTAAAAAGGTCATACATGCAAAACAAAAGCCATTGAGTTTATTGAGTCTGAGCTTCCCTGTAAACGATATGTGACGTTATTTTATTTTTTTAAATAAAACACCTGTGGCATAACTATAATAGACATAATATGCTGTCGCGACATTTGTAAATAATGCGTTCTACAAAGTCATAGTAAATTATTTTATTCTATCATCAATAGTTTTCGCAGCACACGTGATGTAAAGAATATTTTAGGTAATTTTTTTACACTTTAGTTTACATTATTGGAGTTTTAGTAAGGATCCCTAATTATTGTTAAAAAAGAATATAGCCAAGTCACTTGGGAATAGTGTAGCTTCCAAATAGTAAAATAATTTTTCAAACTGGTTTAGTAGTTTCGGAGCCTATTCAATACAAACAAACAAACAAATCTTTCTTCTTTACAATATTAATATAGATAATCATTTTGAAAATAATGAGAGTCCTGAACAAAGCGAAGCGATACTCACATCCGAATAAATACTTTTTTTTATTGCCAGGCAAGCAGACGAGCAAACGGCTCACCTGATGGTAAGCGGTTATCGTCGCTCATGGAAGTCAATAATGCCAAGGGCAGAGCCCCGCTGCCTACCATTCCAAGCCGCTGCCTAGTAGCTTTACAAAGCACAACTCCGGCCTCGCATGGACCACTGCTTCCACCTCTGGGCCGGGGCTCCCAAATACCAGCTACTTCCATTTGACTTCATACAGAAGGGAGCCGTTCGGACTGTCGATGATCCCATTCTCACAGATCATTTGGAACCGCTGGATCTGCGGAAGGACTTCGGTTCTCTCTGTATTTTGTACCGTATGTTGTATGGGGAAAGCTCTGAGGAATTATCTGAGATGATATCATCATCTCGGTTTTACCATCGCACCGCCCCACTACTGCAGTAGTGCAGTAGAGCAGTCGACATCTGTAGCATAGAGAGACATGATGAGGATAAAAACATATGCTTTATTAAAAGTAAAATAATTAATGAAAAACAAAAAGAAGAGAACAAGAATACTTATATGTATGTGCGCCCACGTGTGTGTCTGTGAGTATGTATGTGTGAGAGACACAGAGGGAGAGAGTCAGAGAGAGAAAGAGAGAGAGATAGCCTTTCCTGCATCACGATGCAGTCTCTCCAACGGTTCCAAGTTGAAGTGTTTGTACATAAGTTGTTGTCGTTGGCCGGCCGGCCGGCCACGTCCATGTAGTCTATGTCCGGCCGATTGCAGGACCCTGGTTCTGACCCAGTAGAGTATCCAAGGCCCGATGGGCTGCGATACCGAGACGGCCGACCAGAGCTTTCGATTTGCCTCGAAGGCTCCGTTAGCCGGGCGTCCTTGTAGTGATCCGCGCATATGGTTGTACTGTAGACCGCGGTAGCCTCTTTACCCCACCCAAGATCTGACCTCGGGGAAAATCGGCGCCTTAGCGAGAGTGCAGAGTAGTCGTTTAATGGGTAGTGCTCTAAATTCCATTAAGCCCGCGGTCCGCTCCTAACATCTACGGACCGTCCAGTCCCACATACCCCGCGCGCCCCCTAGACACGGCACCTGTAGGAGGTTCGGCCTCGGCAGATCCGGACTTAAGGATCCATTCTTCCACTGCGTGGCGTGAAACAGGGTGATGATATTTCTCCGATTTTCTTCCGATTTCAATGATCTCAGTATAGCTTCTACCCGAGTGGGCTTAATATGAACACGAAAAAAACTAAATTTGTCTTCACGAGTATATTTAACTAGGGTAAACTGCCCAGATATGTAAGTCCAATATATCAAAATAGGTCAATCGTCGAATCCAATTCAGATGCGTAGCATTTGTAAACCTACATAGAATCTTCTGATCACAAATAGCACAATTTCTCAAGACTATGTGTCTGAGACGTGAGCCACTGAGACGTGGTCGCTCAGAATGTGCCCTATAAGAAGGTTCAAGGTCACGCCTAGAGTAGTGAAGAGAGTTATGCTTGGAATTTGAATTAAATTGAAGTCGTCGTGGCCTAAAGGATAAGACGTCCGGTGCATTCGTGCTGTGCGATACACCGATATTCGAATCTCAGGCGGCTACCAATTTTTCTAATGAAATACGTACTCCACAAATGTTCACGATTGACTTCCACGGTGAAGGAATAACATCGTGTAATAAAAATCAAACCCGCAAAATTATAATTTGCGTAATTATGCTTGCTGCCTATTCTATATATTCCGCCGAAGGTTTCGGTTTGAAGGGTGGGGCAGCCGTTGTAACTATACTTGAGACCTTAGAACTTATATCTCAAGGTGGGTGGCGCATTTACGTTGTCTAAGTCTATGGGCTCCAGTAACCACTTAAGGTGGGCTGTGATCTCGTCCACCCATCTAAGCATTAAAAAATAAATAAATAAAATCCTTGCGAGATCAAATCAGGAATGAGCAGATTCGCGGGAAGGCCATGGTAACCGACATAGCCCAAAGGATTTTGAGACTGAAGTGGTAGTAGACAGGACACATTGCTCGTGAAACAGATGGCCGTTGAGTCGAGAAGTTCTCGAATGACGAACGCTTACCGAAGGACAGCGTGGATAGACCTCCCATACGCTGACGACCTGTTGAAAATCCCAGGAAACCGCTGGATGACGGTAGCGCAGGACCGGTCGTTGTGGCGAACCTTGGAGAAGGCATATGTCCAGCAATGGACTTTTGTGAACTGAAAGACAGATAGATAGATAGACGTGACAATAGTATTCAAACTTTTGAACTGTGGGATATTTTCAAACAATGCTCCATCATTGTGCATTAGTAATGTTTGACGGGAATATTTTGACCCATTATGTTGATAAGCCATTGATTCGTTTGCAGATCTATCGAAAATACATTAATTACATACCAGTATTTCAAGATTTAAATCAACAATTGAAAACTTGTAACATTTTAATAACTAAACAAGCATACAAGATCATGTTCAACGTAATAATTATATCTGTCTGTCACTACCTAAAAACATGATTCAAATAATATTATAGTTAGTTCACACAATAAATACATGATCAAACAAAAATCCATTTAAAAGAAATACCACAAGTATTTTATCAGCATTTGACTTTGAAACATATAAGCAAACTGCATGAAACTGGGTCTGTTTGTGTCGCCTTCGTTAATTGGATCAAACTAGGTATAAAAAAGAGGTGAGGCGGCATCGCGCAGGAGTGGCGTCTCGTCAGCCTTAGCGATTGTTTTTGTGAGTAAAAACTCTTTATTTTCGCACGTAACGAACACAAAAAATGGTTTAAATTTCGGAATAGTCTTGGTAATAATCAAATTGTCATCATATGTATGCGGAGCATATACTCACAGACTTAATGATTTAAATTCAATTGCAATCAATCATTGCAATACAATTTGTTAATATTGTCGTGATGTCGGCGTATTTCTAAATAATTATAATATTATTATTTTCTGGTAATCAAACATCATTAATCGATTTGTTAAATTTAAATAAAAATAGGAGAATATCGATTACTGTAATAAGCACTAGAATGATCGTTAAATTCATTAAAACGCTTTGTTTTCAGTGGTTGACCACTAAAATTTAATCCAAATTCATGCTCGAGCATAGTAGTAGTAATAACACAATGCAAGATGGCGGATTGAGCTAGCTAGTAGTTGTTTTTTAATGGGTTGTAGATTACCAGCCCATCTGATGTTTAGCGATTGGTATTCCGTATACACTACAATAAGAATACAACCGATCACCTTGTGCCAGAAACATTGGTGGTACCTACGGATTCTTATAATATATTCTTGTTGTTTTTCACGTATATTATATGTTTTATTATTCCTCAATCTGATTTTTTCGGAACGTTCCGCGCTTACCAAATATCTATGCTGAATTTTCTAATAAAATATTAAACCATGCTATAATTAAAACAATTTTTTAAACAAGTTATTCTTCTTATTATTTGTTTAATCTCGCGTTTATTATTTTTATTGTATTATATCCGGCTTTTCGAGTATTTTAGTTTTTAAATATTACTCGTATAGCTTATTTTTTCGTCATCATGGACGACTAAGATGTTATTTAATCGTCGACATTTGAATATTCGATAAAAAAATAATTAATCAATTTAATTGAATATCCGGTTGCGGTATTCAACAGAAAATTTGTTTTAATTATGTCTACGACTTGCGGAATCCAAATATTATAACAAGTTGTAAGCCAAGAAGAGACGCAAAAACTTACAAGATGTTGGGTGACATAGAATGAATATTGATTTTAGGTAGTTTTGAATTAAAACTTTAGTGACTTTGTTATGTGGCGTTTATTTAAGAGGATATTAATAATAGATTCTTCTCTTAATGCATCCTTTTGGTAAAACTCCATATGTCTGGGTGAAAATCTAAACTTTCCTCCTTATTTCTCAAGGAGGACGGCGTCATTTCACTGTCAGTCTTCACCCTCATGTAAAACGTGAACTCAAATAAAACGCGAAAAAAAAGAGAATGTTAAAATACTAAATGGCCATATTTAAATTATTTTCAGTTATAAAAGGTAAATTTTCTTGACCTTGACCTTGAACTTCAAATATTTAATTTCATAATTTATTTATTTTAACATGAGCATGTTATTATTCGTGATAGCATTTACGTGTTAAGTCGATATTCTCCGCCTTTTTTTTCTGGGCCGGGACCGAACCTCCTATGAGATGTGGGACTTGACGATCTGCAAGGTGTCTGGAGTAGACCGCGGGCCCAAGGAATTTTAGGGCCCTACCGCACTAAACGACTCCCCTGCACTCTTACACCCCACGTCCGATCTCCGTCCGGGGTCAGAACCCGGTTAGAGTAGAGGAGCTCCCGCGATCAACACTAGAACCAGACTTGCGGCGGCACCCCGAGGACGCCCGACCGACAGGTCGTCGACGACCAACGACGCCGGTCTCCGCGGTACGGCGATATTCTCCGCTAACTCAATAACCGTATTCAATTTTAAATTTAACTTACTTGCTAAAACATAGGAGACATTGAATGTTCCACGCTATTTAAATATTTTAGCGGGAAATCGCTTGTCAATTACTTTTCAACAACGTTAAAATTCCATGTTTGGAGAAAAAATTAAAAATTGGGAAATCGGAGGCTTTCCTTATATCAGCTTTTTATCGTAATCGCGTTTCTCTTCTTCTTGAAGCCTATGAAAGTTGGTTCTCGTCAACGACCACTGAGCAAAAGTTTGCTAGATAAGTAGGACGACTGGGTATTACTGGGGCAAAGACATCTAGTACCTCCAGTTTCGATAACCTAATCAAATTACAAGCTGACGACTGTGAGGTAATCGGCATGTCATAAAGGATTATTGCCTTTGCGAGGCTTCAGTTTACGAACGGCCTCCCTGTGTAGGTTTCTAGCAAAATTGTTGTCTGCAAAAGCAAAGCTGTCTAGCAAAAGTCAGAATGAACAATTAGGTAATTATCACGATTTTATATGCCTTATCAGGGTTATTTTGTAATTAAATATGAGTAAGTAAGCTTTCTAGGGCTGTTGTATCTGAAGGATAAAAATAATTGGACGCATCGGGAATTCGAAAAATACACTTCAGGTTAAGTAAATGTGAAAATGAGTAGGTACTACAATCATATCTTTTTCTGCCGCGAATTAGTCATTTGGGTTTGAAGGCTGGGACAGCTATTATGCAAATCAACCTCATGTCTCGTAATGAGGTGTGAAATTCACGGTGTGGTATTTAACCATTTAACACCTGTCGGCCGTGAGCTGGTTGACCACGAAATAAAAATAAGACATGCCTCTTCCTTCACTTCCCTNAGAAAAAACACAACAAAACGGAAATAACAAAAAGAAACAGAACAATTAAACACTTCCAGGAAAACAGTTTGTCGGCAGATGTACCACGAACACAGAAACAACAAAAGGAAACAAAACAAATAAAAACTTCCAGAAAGAGCACTTAGTCGGCAGATGTACCACGAACACAGGCCGCGCGAACAATGGCCGGGCTAACAAAGACCGGGCGATCGAGTGGTCGATGGGCACGTCCGCACGTGACGGGTGCCTCTATCGGAATGATTCGGTTCTCCATACCTACACAAAGTAGGTATGGAGCCAAATGCAATTTCTAAAACTCTCCATACGCTTGGTATTAGTAAAATGTTTGTGTACCAGGCTATTAATAAGTGCAATGAGACCTCCTCTGTTTGTGACAGAAAAAGATCTGGCCATCCACGTAGTGTTCGTACGAAAAAGGTGGTCAAAGCAGTAAGGGAAAGAATTCGAAGAAATCCTGTCCGAAAGCAAAATATTTTATCTCGGGAGATGAAGATAGCACCTAGAACCATGTCGCGTATTTTAAAAGATGACTTAGGACTTGCGCCTTATAATAGACGTACTGGTCATTTCTTAACTGATAATTTAAAAGAGAATAGGGTGGTAAAATCGAAACAACTACTGAAGCGGTACGCAAAGGGAGATCATAGAAAAATTTGTTTTACGGATGAGAAAATTTTTACAATTGAGCAACATTTTAACAAACAAAATGACCGTATTTATGCTCAAGGCTCTAAGAAAGCTTCCCAATTAGCCGACAGAGTGCAACGTGGACACTATCGGATTTCAGTGATGGTTTAGTGGGGTATTAGCTATGAAGGAGTGACTGAGCCATACTTTTGTGAAAAAGGTATCAAAACATCGGCACAAGTGTATCAAGATACCATTCTTGAGAAGGTAGTGAAGCCCCTTAACAACACCATGTTCAATAATCAAGAATGGTCCTTCCAGCAAGACTCGGCGCCAGGTCACAAAGCTCGGTCTGCACAGTCTTGGTTGGAAACGAACATTTCGGACTTCATCAGAGCTGAAGACTGGCCGTCGTCTAGTCCCGATCTTAATCCGCTGGATTATGATTTATGATCAGTTTTAGAGAGTACGGCTTGCTCTAAACGCCATAATAATTTGGAGTTCCTAAAACAATCCGTACGATTGGCAGTGAAAAATTTTCCCATGGAAAGAGTGCGTGCTTCTATTGATAACTGGCCTCAACGTTTAAAGGACTGTATTGTAGCCAATGGAGACCACTTCGAATAAGCATTTTATACTTTAAATTGTTTTATATTTATGTATTAAACTAACACACTCTAAAAGTAATAAATATGTTATTTGCAATAGAATTTTTTTTCCTTTGTCTCAGTATTTATGGCAAGACTAGGTATTCGACACGTAAATCGCGCAACATTCGCGCCTCTACAATTTCATGTAATAATTTATACAATGTAATAAATATAAAAAAATATGCAATCAACTCTAACAATGAACTTAAAACTAAAAACCTTACAAAATAACAATAATAATAATAATTTAATATATTACTAAAGGGACTCTCCCTTTAGGCAAGATTCCGAAGATACTGACAGCGTTCCCCTTTTGAGTAGCTAGACTGATTCTTTGTCCGAGGTACCTGCTAGTAATATATTATATTAATATAATATAATAATTAATAAAAAAGAAGGGAGATAGTATTTAACAGTACTTAAATACATGACAGATCGCCTGGGGGACGGACGCTGCTTCGGCGACCACTCGAAGTAAACCATCAAGATGGCCGAGAAGAAGGATTTGGAAGCCGTGAGTAATAAAACAAATATATTTTTAAACCAACACCCGACTTACTCGTATCGAGCGATGCTTGTGTGGATACCAATTCTTCTAACATGATATTTATCTAGAATGTGCTACGAACAAGTTCCGGCAAACTTTACACAGTTTAATTGATTACAGAAGAGTTAATACTGCCTATTTGTGCCGCGAAGCTATTGTGTATTCCGGCTTGCAACGCAAACACTGTACAATACAATTGAGAGTTGGTCACGATTCAATGCGGTCTTTACATTGTGATATCCCCGGGAACCTTTTAATAAGAGGTTGGCAGTGAACTTATTTGTTTATCTAACAATAAAAAGCCTCCATCAACAATACTGCACCATGAAGTTCGATTTCCTTGATTTTCGATGAAAGGCGATTGCATGCAGCAGAGATGCGAACGTTGCGATGGATGTGTGGAGTAACGAGAATGGATAGAATACGAAATGAATATGTTAGAGGAAGTCTGAAAGTGGCACCTGTGACAGAGAAGCTGAGGAGTGCGCGTTTGGGATGATATGGACATGTGATGAGACAAAATGAAAATGAGGTTGGTAAGAGAGTATTAACTATGAATGTGGAAGGATATAGAGGAAGAGGTAGACCTAAGAAGAAATGGATAGACTGTGTGAAAGACGATATGGGTAAGAGGGGAGTGAACGAAGAAATGGTATATGATAGAAGAGTATGGAAGGAAAAAACATGTTGCGCCGACCCTAGGTGACTGGGAGAAGGGCAGGATAATGATGATGAATGATGAAGTTCGATTTTCCTTCCTTTTATTGTAACTATTTTGGTTAACAATAGACTTCGGCTTGTAAAAATTATTGTCAACCAAAAACTTCATCGTAGTTTTATAGAACATTCTACTTCAAATCACTAGGGTTGTGGATAATAATCCGTAATAAACTAGACGCGCCTTAATATGCTTTTAATATGAAATATGTGATAGGGCGACCCTGAGTTGGAATGCGTCCGGAAACCAATGCCGTTACCGGTGCTCCCAAAACCACTTACTTTGGAAGAAAAGAAGTATTTGCTGGCAGTCGAGAGAGGAGATATGGCAAATGTGAGAAGGTTAGGTCAAATCATTATTTTTAGTTTTAATTTTTTTATACATTTCAACGGTGACAGCTCTGAATGTGGGGTAACTAAATTGATTTCTAATTAAATCCAAAACTTTTTCATTGAATCTCAAAGAAACGAATCTCAATTCGAAATAGCGAATGAACCACTATTAATAAGTTCCCATCGCTGATTGTCTCTGACAACCCTAAATTTTATATTAATATTGTATAGCCCTGTCTTTTACATTTTCACGCCCAAACCGTTGAAGTGATCTTAATGAAACTCCTTGTGGAAACAGCTTTAATTCTGGGAATGAATATTTAGGCTACCTATGATTCTCTTGTTCAATATGAATCTCACCCGTGCGACATAAATCACAAATCACGGGAGCGTATCTTCGAGAAAGGTAGTTCTTGATAAATACGTACGTGTGGTCATTTTCTTGGCGATCTTTCAAGACCTCAGTCACCTTATTCAGACAATATCCGCATCGCAATATATCACTTGTTCAGTTCATTCAATCAGTAGTAATGGAGAGACATTTACGATTTTGATTACTTTATGCGACTTAGACTTTAAATATTTGTTTCAATTAACGAAAAGTGCTTCTAATACGAGAAGATCGAAGAGAAATGCATTAAAAATTCGTTTTATTTGAGCATTAATGCTAACGTAAATTGTTTCTAGAAATAAGCTTATAATTGATTTAACTGATTATTTTAATCCAATTGTTTGAATCAAATGTAATAAAATTAGTACAAGTTAGTAGTTATGTTAAAGGTCAAGATTCAACAACAACGTGTACCTAGACACTATATAATTTAACTGGCTGCTACCCGCGGTTTCGTCCGAGTGGTCAAGGGAAATGTCAGTGTAGATTCCCGTAGGAGTTAGATGTTTTTTCGGGATAAAAATAGCCTACGTCAAAAAAAAAAGAAAAAACGTGACTTATAACTAACACTTTTAGAAATCATATCAATCTCTTGCTTCTTTCAATGCGAAAGAAGAAAAAATAAACACACTTTCGCTTACGTTTACCTACACTTACGTAAAACTATTTTAATTTTGTTGACTTAATCTCGTATTTTTTTTTTGTCATTTAATAATTTTCGACCTATCGAATACATAACAAACAGTTGACGTAGTCACGACCAAGCCACAAGTCATCACTATAAGTCGACTTTTGAATTTTTTTTTTTTTCTTACCTATTCGCTGGTAACTTAAGGGGCTATTCCAGCTTCTCACGAACGTGTAATTAAACTCACAGGCTCAAACTGAAAGAATTTGTAACACTAGCCCTACCAAGAGCAGTGCTTCGCAGAATATACCAGCGAAACGGAATCGCGACCCACGCCGAAGATCCGGCACGAAACTTAGTGGATTTGAATAGCATAGTAATTAAATTATGATGAGAGAGATATATGAAACTGACATATTTTTGTCGCCATTTAAAGATAAATCGATAAACTAATTTAACTAATAACAATTTTAACTTAAGATATTACGAAATGTTCATAAGTTTCATTTCATTCAGCTTTTACAGTATACGTGAGGAGATACCCTACTACCCTATTATTGGCCAGTAAATCCTTGGACAAACAAAAAACAGAAAAGCAAAAGCAATTTTCTAAAAAAAATCTTACGTTGCCGATTGAAACCGTCATTCAATTACTTTCAAAAGACAAAAATAAACAATCGTGTATTACCGTCGATCTCTTTTTAATTAAATCGACCTTGTACGAAAATATTTCGAGAAAACGTCTTTGGCCTTCAGTTTTAAGTAATGGTATTTTCTTTAACGCCTATATTTTTAACTGTGAATCCTAAAATGAACACGTGTTTGCCTTCGGCTCGGGTCGCAATTTTACACGCGGTAGGAAATGTTCAACTTTTCTCCCTTGGTGCACATACTATTTTTTCTACTATCAGGCCGAAAGTTCGTGGAGTACTGAGCCGGGGTCCAGGGGCAAGGCCCTGGCAGGGGTAGGGGGGGCGGAGCCCCCCGACTCATAAAAAAACAATTTAACTGTTTTTTTATTTTTAAATAAACTACTAATAATTAAATAAGAACTGTCGATGAACTCATCTTTGTTTAATACTTCACTATTAAATTTTATTGCCTTTTGTTTATTTCACTTTTATACTAAACACAATATTGCAAATTACCCGAGCACAACAATGCAGGAGAATTTTAGATGCGTGAGAGCAGACGTAGACACTAACGCGCATGCGCACTTGTACCCAGGAAGAAAAAGTAACACTTTCTTCCCTTTAGTTCTCTTCTTCCCTGTACAGCGGAAGGAAAACCGAACTTTCGGCGTAGGTAGGAGAAAAAAAATTTATCCGTGTAGCTGGCCTTTTGATTTTATGTTGATATCGTCTAATTTACATTACATATTACATTTACATATTATATTATGCATATAAATTTCAAACTATTATATTTTTCATATAATTATGTATTTTGATTGCTTTAAAATAATTTTGTTTTACACAGATTACTCCAAAAAGGCCACCGCAAAAAACACATCGACATCAATTGCGTAGACTCTCTCGGTCGAGGGGCTTTGACCTTGTCAATTGACGGGGAGAACTTAGAGATGGTGGAACTCCTCGTCATCATGGGAGTAGAAACAAGAGACGCTTTGCTGCAAGCAATCAACGCAGAGTTTGTTGAAGCAGTTGAATTGTTACTAGAGCATGAAGAGTTAATTCACAAAGACGGTGAACCATACGTAAGACCGATATATTATACATATGAATTTTATTATTTCTTAAAAAAAAAATTGTTTTGTCGCTCATTACCCGCACTGAAAAATAAAATTTAAAATTTCCATAGTTATAGTTGCTACAGCTAAATTACATATGTAATCAATCAATCAGTCTGCTTTTAAAATTACAAGTACTGCAAAATAAATTTTAATTATTTTAACAGAAACTACATCTTGCCAATCAAAGTTTCTAATATTGAAATATGTTCTAATACGTGATAATAACTCCTGATTATCCAACAAAGCTAGAATGTCAGCTTAAAAATTGGGGAACCTGTCATCGCAATATCTTACATATTATGTATCTTAAGTTGGACATCTGCGTTGTTACTGAAATGGCTTACAAAACTCGTGGCTTTAAATAATTTGTGATATTTAGTTGTAAGTGATTTCCGGAACTCAAACACCACATGATTCATGCCCAAATTGAAATAGAAGGTCGAAGTGTCTATACAATAACCAGTATGAAATTACGGTTATCCTCTTATTCAAACGGTGGTATAAGAACGTTCTGTAAAACTAAACTGGCAGTTGGTCTACCGAACAAAAACATCCGCTCGGTAAAAGATTTCATGTCTGAAGTAATTTACTATTGACTGGTAGAATTGTGATTTTTACACTAAGCTGTTACTGCATCACCAACATAATCTACCGCAACTCTGACAGTCACTACGTCCACTGAAATACTGGTACTTATTATTACCATTTATTACGTAGGTACTAATTATAAATCCATTTATAGAGCTGGCAAAAAGTTGATCCAAACACAGCAATGTTCACTCCGGACATAACACCTCTGATGCTCGCGGCTCATAAGAACAACTATGAAATAATCAAGATACTTCTAGATCGTGGTGCCACTTTGCCTAACCCTCATGACGTCAGGTAAATTTATCATCATCCCTTTTCTTTTGGTTACCTATTTACCAGTAGCCTCGAGACCTATTCTGATTTAACCGGGTGTGTATCGATTAAAAAAAGACAGAAAAATATGTATCAAATCTGTTATTTTGCTCTCTGATTTATAATTTTGAAATCGTTGTGGCCTAAACGATAAGACGTCCGGTACATTCGTATGTAGCGATGCACCGGTGTTCGAATCCCGCAGGCGGGAACAAATTTTTCTAATGAAATACGTACTCAACAAATGTTCACGATTGACTTCCACGGTGAAGGAATAACATCGTGTTATAAAAATCAAACCCGCAAAATTATAATTTGCGTAAACACTGGTGGTAGGACCTCTTGGGAGTCCGCACGGGTAGGTACCACCACCCCGCCTATTTCCGCCGTGAAGCAGTAATGCGTTTCGGTTCGAAGGGTGGGGTAGCCGTTGTAAATATACTGAGATCTTAGAACTTATATCTCGAGGTGGGTGGCGCATTTACGTTGTAGATGTCTATGGGCTCCAGTAACCACTTAACACCAGGTGGGCTGTGAGCTCGTCCATCCATATAAGCAATAAAAAAAAAATTTATATTTTCTATCCTTTCTGTTCTGTAAAGATTGATATACATCTCTGACTACTCTCTATTTAATTTTCTTTATGTTTTGCTGTAAAAAGTATCTCGTCTCCCAGATTACGAGCCTTTGTGCGTACCGTGTTAATTGTACTTTTCATATCAATCCCAGATTTTCAAGATTATGTGTGTGAAATATGTTAGATAAAAATGTTTTTTTTGTTTTTTTTTTATAGCTTAGATGGGTGGACGAGCTCACAGCCCACTAGACACAGCACCCAGCACACAGTGGTTACTGGAGCCCATAGACATCCACAACTTAAATGCGCCACCCACCTTGAGATATAAGTTCTAAAGGTCTCGAGTATTGTTACAACGGCTGCCCCACCCTTCAAACCGAAACGCATTACTGCTTCACGGCAGATTTATGTGGACAGACTAAAGTATTGAATTTTGATTTAATTAAAAACAGTTTTCGATTAGATGTGGCTGCGAGGACTGTATCCGACAATCTACTGAGGACTCTCTCCGACACTCACTGGCGCGCCTCAATGAATACCGAGCTTTGGCATCTCCGTCGCTCATAGCTCTGTCTTCGACAGATCCTATATTAACAGCCTTCGAATTGTCTTGGGAACTGAGGAATTTAGCCTTTGCTGAACAGGTTTGTGTCTTAGCTTTTTCATATCATATTTTCCTGCTTTAGGCAGGATATTGGCTATGCTTTTGGCATTGCTGATGTTCATAAGTGACGGTAACCACTCACCATCAGATGGACAGTCAGTTTGCATGCTTTCCATGAAAGTATTAAATTACTGAATATTACGTGCAGCAGTTGTTATACTAAAAACGATGTGTAAGGCAATTTTTTTTGTGAAAAATCGCATCTATAGCCGAGCTATTCTTGGCTTGGATGTAGACAAATATTAAACTTGTTTTTTTAGGAAAGTAAAGCGGAATACCTGGAACTACGTAGACAGGCGCAACTGTTTGCTGTAGATCTGCTCGATCAATCCCGAAGCTCCCAAGAGTTGGCCATCATTCTCAATCATGATCCTGACGAACCAGCCTTTGTTGACGGAGAGCACATGAAATTAGCACGTTTGGAATTGGCCATTGATTTTAAGCAGAAAAAGGTACTTAAAGATTTTTCCCGGCAATTGAATTTAACGTTCTTACAAAATACTTTACACTAAAATACTTTATACTAAAATACCAAAATGAATAATACTAACAAGGATTATCTATTCTAAAAGGACTCAATGACACTTTATTTAATAATTGTAGCCACTGCTGTTTTCTTTCTGAACTCTATACAATACAATTTGTGGGACTGTATTTTCAATTGAATTTGTAATAGGTATACCGTTCCCATTAAAATTTTACACCTATTACTTTTTATTATTCTAATACTCCTCTTGCGGGTCTACTGGAAGATATCTAGTAATAGACTTTGGAATTTACTGAAACAATGCATTGTCGTTTTTTGTGCGTTTATAAATTTATATGTTTCATTATTTTAACAGTTCGTAGCTCACCCTAACATCCAACAATTGCTGGCCTCTATCTGGTACGAAGGTGTCCCTGGATTCCGTCGTAAGACTACAATGGAGAAGATCATGATCATCTGTCGCGTCGCCTTATTGTTCCCTTTCTACTGCACTCTGTACATGATAGCTCCAAACTGCGCCACCGGAAAACTAATGAGGAAACCTTTCATGAAGTTCTTAATTCACGCTTCTAGTTACTTATTCTTTTTGTGTAAGTAAACAATAAATATAGCACATAAGATAATTGCTCCAGTACACTAAATGTATTTGAGATGCAAAACATGTCAACTAGAAGATAGTTTATTAGCAGAAAACGTCAATATTTGATTAGTTCCAATTCAAGCCATTGAAAACTCAGTTCTATGCAATCGCTGCGAAAATGTCCTATTGTCATAACACTCCAAATCAAAGCGTTAGCTAAAGGTCTCTTATATTTGAGATTTGGGTTATTATTTCAAGCAGTTTTTAGTATTGGAATAATTTTAGTACTTGCAGCCTCTGGGCTACCAATCACCAGTTTCATCCAATTGATTCTATGGAGAATGAAACTGTTCTAAATATTAAAATGAGACTGTTCATTTTCCTGATTAAATTTCGATTACAGTTGATAGCAACCTAGTATGGCTGATGTCTATAGGCAGTGGTAACTATTTACCATCATTTTGGCGGCATACTAATCTACTACTACTACTAATCTTCAAAATACATAATAAAGCGATGTTTATTTTTCAACACTGCTAATTATTAATTCTTCTGACTTTTGTTATCAAAGAGTTATTATAACGGATCCAACATTTTTTGCAATTTTCTAAAAACTTCGTGAAGTCTATATTTGTAAATACATTAACTAAAATTTTGGCCTGAAAATTATTGGTCTATTCTTGTTTTAAATTAACATGACGCAAAGGAATAAAACTATTAACTCTTTTTATCGCACTGTATATAGATGAACTATCTCAAGAAGTGGTTACCTCAGACTTCACATCATCAATGTATCCCATTTTGAAATATGGGGTTGAATTCTTAATGTTATTATATAAAAGTTGTCTCACTCCTCACACCAGCAGACATGGACGCTCCGTTGCAGAATTAATAAGGACGGTAACAACTACAATAGGATCTCCCACCAATAAATACTAAATTTAAAATTTGCATGTTTGAATTTTATGACACAAATATTTTTTTGATACTTGAGAACTCATGTCTAAAGATGTGTGTGTGGTGGTACATTGTTAATGTCTATGGGCTTCAATAAACATTTAACACCAGGTAGGCCAGGTAGGCCAAAATTTGAGCTCATTCACCCAAATAAATCAATAAAAAGAGCATTAATGATATCGCTACCAAAAAATAACACTATTTTACACTTTCCATAGTAATATTGATCTTGGTGTCACAAAGAGCAGAGGTACAAGCTATACAGCTCTTCGGGCCGGAGTGGATGGTGAAAGAATTAGAAAAAGAACTCCTGAAACAAAGGGGAAACGGACCTACATACTTGGAACTTGTTGTCGTTGTATATGTTCTTGGTAAGTTATAATAAGCGGAACATTTTTAAATAATCCTAATAATAGATGAAATCATGCAGGTATTTGCCCTTTTAGGAAACTCATTTACTTTCTGAGATTAGACTTTTATTGTCGTCTATATTCTTCAATATTCGTCGTACTATCTAAATCGCTAAAATTAGCATAAATTATAATGAAAAGCAAATACATTAAATATTATATAAACAAATGCACACAGCGTTTTAATAAAAACTCAAATTGACTTAACTATTGAGCCGTTCATAGGCCAAGGTAACGGGCATTGCATTTTTTTATTGCTTAGATGGGTGGACGAGCTCACAGCCCACCTGGTGTTAAGTGGTTACTGAAGCCTATAGACATCTACAACGTAAATGCGCTACTCGCCTTGAGATATAAGTTCTAAGGTCTCCGTATAGTTACAACGGCTGCCCCACCCTTCAAACCGAAACGCATTACTGCTTCACGCAGAAATAGGCGTAGTGGTGGTACGTACCCGTGCGGACTCTAGGTTCTACCACTAGTAAAATGACCTATATGCCATCACTACATAGTATAAAACAAAGTCGCTTTCTCTGTCCCTATATCTGTCTGTCCCTATGTATGCTTAAATCTTTAAAACTACGCAACGGATTTTGATGCGATTTTTTTAGTAGATAGAGTGATTGAAGAGGAAGCTTTATAAGAATATGTATAATTACATCCATTAAATAGTGGAGAAATCAATAATAAATTACAGTTTTCGAAGCGAAGCGAGGGCGGGTCGCTAGTTTCTAATAAGTAAGAGAAGGTCGTCTTGAATCTCCCGGTTTCAACAGCCGTTCCTTTCAGGCTTCATCTGGGAGGAAACTCAGGAGATATACATCGAAGGCATCCGTTCATATCTCCGTAATATGTGGAACTTTATTGATTTCACTCGGAACTCGCTTTACGTGGCGGTGGCTTTGCTACGTTTCGCGGCGTATCTCCAGCAGGCCGCTGAGATACGTAGGGATCAGCAAACGAAGTTCATACCGAGAGAAAGTTGGGACGCGTTCGACCCGCAACTTATCGCCGAGGGCTTGTTTGCGGCGGCTAACATCTTCAGGTAATATTTTACGGGAACACTTTATTTATTTACCTTAAGTCTCCATAAAGTACGTTAAAACGAAACGCATTACTGCTTCACGGCAGAAATAGGCGGGGTGGTGGTACATACCCGGGCGAACTCACAATGTTGTTGCTTACACTATGTTAAGAACATCACTAATGCATTTTTCTGTTTAACAAGAATGATATGGGTTAAAAATAGTTTTACTGCGTGATGTCACACGTTAGTTATATTCACAATTGTCAAGCTTGCAGTCAAGTTAGCAAGTAATTTATTAAAAACATCAATATTAATATGACGACAAAAGTAGATGTAAGATAATTTAAATACGTCAAAATTTAATCCACAGTGCTCTGAAACTGGTCCACTTATTCTCTATCAACCCTCACCTCGGGCCGCTGCAGATTTCTCTTGGTAGAATGGTCATAGACATCGTCAAATTCTTCTTCATTTACAGCTTAGTGCTGTTCGCTTTTGCTTGCGGTGAGTACAAATTGAACTGAGCATTTAAAACAGATTTGACACATGTTTTGCTTCTTCGTCGCTTTCTTCATTGCTGAAGGTCGTGTCCCTGAAACTTGACCGTTGCCTGTCTCGTGAGCTGTTTCCATCTCGTCCGGTCCTCAGCTGCTCGAATGGCGGTTGCAACTGCAACCCAGTTAGAGCGGTTACTTGATCACACCAACGGCTAGATAATCGGCCGCGGGTGATGACATGACACACTGCTTAATGCAGTACTCACACGCGTCACAGTTAGTATTATTAACAAACTAAACGAATATTATTTACGCCCGTCAGCGACTTAATGAACATATTTAATTATTTAAATTTATAAACTATGAAATCTTTTATTCGTTAAGCATAGTGAAAATGAGTTATTACATAGGTGAGTTAAAAGCAGCGTGTATGCTTCGTCATTATTTGACATGCGAATTTTAGGTCAGTGCAATATATTATGATATTATATAATTTACCATTCATTCATCCATAATTCAAGTAATAATTAATAAATCCATTTATTTTCAATGTCGTGCCTATTTATGTGATAATAATAACTAAAATAATAATTAAAACACTAATAACATTATCTTTTAGTTCTTTCTGAAAATGAAAATCGTCTAGGTCTCTTAATTTCTTTGGTAATTGAAACTCAGGTTTAAATCAACTGCTCTGGTACTTCGCGGATCTGGAGAAAAAAAAATGCTACGTCCTACCCGGAGGACTTCCTGATTGGGACAATGCCGGAGACTCCTGCATGAAATGGAGAAGTTTCGGAAAGTAGGGACTTTTGGGTGTTTCGTATTAAAAGCCAGAAAAACAGCATTTGAAATTGATTAACCGTCATGCTTATTCGAATTAGTATCAATTTACACACAGCATTTAAATTAGGGTTTTGAATGTTTACATCATTATTTTTCTTGTTAAAAAAAACACTGTAGAAATCGCTTATTTTAGCTATAATGAAATAACTTACGTAGTTGTATTTATGGAACGCATTGGTAAAATAATATCATGTAGAACGCATCAAATCGTTTCCATGGTGATAGTTTAACTGTTGTATCGATTGAAGCCAATTTGATTTTTGACAAACATTCCGTTGAATTGAATCATTAACCAATAACCAATTTCCACAACATAATTACAATTAAAATAGCTATATAAAATGGGCGAAGCACAATTCGGCATACGTAACGTAATTGGAGCACCAATCGCTACAACCAGACTATCAGAGCAGGCTTTAGTATGTATCCCACCAAGGGCACCAAAATTTACGATACACGAATGGAAAGTGAGCAACGATTTGCGCTGCAGAAATGCAGAGGACCAGCAACAACTAGCCGACAGGATCCTGGGCGAGTGTAAAAGAGTCCGAGAGGAGACTGGCGAAAGATCGGAAATCATGAAGGCCACAAGCGATAGACGAATCGAAGAACGAATCGGAGATATTGAGTTCAACAAAAGTGAATTGCAGATTCAAAGGAAAGAAATATGTATCGAATTGGAAGCTCTAGGCGTGTATAAAACTCGTTTGCAAGATTGCCTCGCTTCTTTACAAGCCAACGCTTTGAATATCTGTCGAAAATGTCTCATGCTAAGAGATGGAAGAATTGGTATTGATTTAGTTGTTGACGAGGTTGAACAATGCTTGCAACAGGAGATCACTACAATTGTTGGAGGTCAAAGTCTTTTGAAACGTGTATTAGAACAACTTAACGAACAAATGCGTCGACTAAGAGCTACAAGATATTTGCTGGATCGTGACTTACAATACAAACAGGCTGCAATCGATATCGATAAAGGTTCCTTGTCTCTGAAACCGACTGACTTGTGCCTCTCTGTATATGAAGGGTATACCAATCTTGATCCTGCCAATATATCTGCAGATGAATATAACGCTTATTCAGCTAAAAATATCCAAATGGCCGCTAGAGAGGTAACAAGTGCAAGACCTATTCGCATGTTCGTTGACACGATCTTGAAACAAGTAATTGACGATCTTTGGACAGCTTATAACAAATGTAATCATGCATTTCATGAAAGAATTGAAGATACGAAACGTACTAAGTCGAAGCTAGAGGACATGCACCGTGATACAACACAAAAGATTGTTGAAATGCAAAACAATATACTTCAATTGCAAAAGGCGTTATCTGATAAAGAAGGAAACACGGCTTTAGCTCACACTAGATTGGGGAAAAGGGCTCAAAGAGTAGGAGCTGAGTTAGTGAGGGATCCACCCGGTCAAGCTTTGTACTATGAATGTGAAATGCTGCGTCACAGTGCAGAACAGCTCCAACAAATGCTGCAGGAAGCAACGGCTTCTCTACGCTATTTGCTGCAAACCCAGATACAACTTGAAGAAGACATAAATGTTAAAATGAACACGCTGAAAATCGACGATGTGGACTGCATGACTCTGAGAGCAACCATGGATTACCACGCTTATTAAATTAAATTAAGAAACTCGCGAAATTTATCACAAAACCACTTTTTATTCTTTAATGCTTGTAAAGGCTACTTTCACAAGCACTTTCATATCACAAATTATTATGTTTGATATATACTTTTTTTAATGGTAATAAAGTCATATTTCCAAACAAACGTTTAACTGGGTTAATAAATAATATACGAAGGACAATTAATAATACTGTATACTAGTAATAATAGAGCTATATTTATTTCTGTATTAATAATATTGTACGAAATTCAAGTAAACCTAAAAACTTCTTAGTATCAAATTTTGACACAATTTCCTCTACTGGTTGGGAATATTTAAACAATAAACTGTACGTCTTTGCACCAGCGTCTTCGAAGCGTCACAATCTCTTTTTTGGGCGTCTTTCGGCATGGTCGGGCTTGAGAACTTCGAGCTAGCTGGCATCAAAAGCTACACCCGGTTCTGGGGTCTCCTGATGTTTGGTTCATACTCCGTGATCAACGTGATTGTCCTATTGAACCTGCTCATCGCTATGATGTCTAACTCTTATGCTATGATCGATGTGAGTACTAGATTTTTATATTTTCTAACTTTAAGTCAGCTCAGAGCAAAGTTTGTGTTCCTATCTATTCGTTGGTAGATTAAGGGGGTATTGAAACCATGGCCTGCGACCAGCTATGGCTCATCCTGGGAGAGTTTGCTAACAATGACCCTACAAGAGCAGGGTTCGGTTGGTATGGGCAATTTAAAATTAATTTACTACCTTCTTAAAGTTCTAACTTGCCCCCTGATATTTATATAACAATAGATACCAATGATAGAAAAAAAAACGAACGAGATTAAAATTTTAATTGCGAACGTGAATAAAAAATCTTGAAAATGAATGGTATGAACGCCATTCAAAGCAAACTACATACATTAATATAAAAAACTGTTTGATCTTCATTGAAAGACCGAGGTATTTAAATATTAACAAATTGCAGATCCCGCCTTGAATGCAAGGTAAATAGAGTCAGAAGCTGCTTTATACTAAAGACATTTCACGGGTCAGAACTTGGAAATAGCAAAATTAATTACGTACAAAAGGCTCCTTTGCTGGCTTAAAATGAACGAGTGATTTTGACACTAAATAACATTTTGTATTCGCTTATTAACATGAACTTGCGAAATGGGATTGTTTTTATCTTTTTCCTTGAAAATTGCTTTTGCGGACCGACAGTGGCAGAATTAATTTATCAGAGAAGCTTTGTCTGTAGTTTCTATTAATTTTGGACGAGATAAGCGTGTTTAACAAAACCTAGAACTCTCCGCATTATACATGACTGTTATCTATATATATGTATTCTAATTATAATACAATAAATACACCGGCAACTTTAAATAAAATCTCATTTTTAATCCGCTTTTAACTGATATATAAATTTTAATAATACATTGATAATTAATATAGTAATATTGACCTGGCCTTATAAGGAACCCGGGAGGCGGGTGATGGAACCCTCTCATGATATAGCATTATATATAAGACTAGCGACTCGCCCTCGCTTCGCTTCGGAAACATTAAATTTTATTATTGATAGTTGAGTCCCGCGATGTTACCCGCGGTTATTGTCTAAAAAAAAGTAGCCTAAGTTACTCCTTATATCATCAGCTACCAGCCGTTCCAGAGATTAGCCGGAACAAACAGACAGACAGACAAAAACTGTAAAAAAAAATATTTTGGTGTATGTACCGTATATATATTCATATGCATGTAGTAAAAAGCTGTTATTTCAATACTACAAACAGACACTCTAATTTTATTTATATGTATAGATATCAGAATATCAATGCCGCCTACGCACCTGAATATGTGAAGCCGAAATCTTAGTTTAACGTCTATTTCATCAAAACTCGAACGAACAAAAAAGTTTCGCGATAGAATTAGGCAAGACGGTGGTAGTCGTGTGGAATTACGTTTTGTCACCTGAAAATTCTGTACCGATAAGCTTAAGTCAATTAGAAGCAAGAAATAATTTCAAATGATAGATTTTATAATTTTCAATACATGTAGACATAAATTCAGTTGGGACTTCCTTTTCCTTATTCCTTCCTCAATCCATCATCCACGCCATCTGTTGACGCTCCAAGAAAGAACAACGCGTGTGCAAAAGATACCTAAAACAGGGTGCCACAAATAAATTTAAACTATAGTGAGGGGTATTTAAAACTATGGGTCAGTCACCAGTATCGAATTTCGAATTCTAATCTTTCTTTAACACAAACAATTTTCAATTTTAAACGATAATTACATTCAGACGCGGGCGCACGCTATTCACACTCAAAACGGAAGCGCCCGGAACATAGATTATACACTGTTAAAAAGATGGGCATAGATACTATGTATAGCGAGCGGGCATACGGCCGCGAGAGTGACGTACCGGTCGGTTTGCTTTAAAACTCAATATACATTCAATGACTATTTTAGATTAAAGCTATGTATTTAATTTACATTTGCTAACGAATGGAACGTTCATTCTAATATAGGATCTTTTCCCCTATTAATGTTACCAAAAAAAAACCCGCCCCGCAAACAGGCACACTTAGATCCTGAATAACGGATATTATTATGGTGGAGATACAGATTATGGTCTTCGTTTGTACTCCGACATACATGTGTAAATAGTTTTCTAGATATGTAGGTCAATACAATAATTTCTATTTATTGTTGTATCTCCTTTTAAAATTGCAACACAGCGTAATGCAACATGTAATAACATTATTTCTGATAATATTAAAATGAAATAAGAAACAACGCAGTTTCCTGGCTTCGTTGTCTGCACCTGTTCTTAGTGAGAGAAAAATTATCTTTGTTATGTGGAAATTTTTCTGAATGTTCTAGATGCGTGAACGACTTTTCATCTGGTATTAACTGATTATCCTGAATACCGCCACTCATTTTGTGAAATGAATGTGGTTTAAATTTCCTTATTTTTTTAATATAACGGCTATTTGACTCTACAAACTGGTGATGGTACGTATGCGTGCAAACTCATCACGTGGCCTACTTACTACCAGTAAGAATATTGTGTTTTTTAGGTTTAATTTTACTAGGCGACATTAAACCTCTATTAAAGCACTAGCGATCCGCCCTCACTTCGCTTCGGAAACATTAAATTTTATTATTGATAGCTGAGTCCCGCGATGTTACCCGCGGTTATTGTCGTACCGTGGGTGACGCCGCGGGGCGAACCTAGTTAGTCTAAAAAAAGTAGCCTAAGTTACTCCTTATATCATCAGCGAAGTCTCGTCAAAATCGGTCCAGCTGTTCCAGAGATTAGCCGGAACAAACAGACAGACAGACAAACAAAAATTGTAAAAAATGTTATTAGGTGTATGTACCGTGCATTTACTAAAAAGCGGTTATTTCAATATTACAAACAGACACTCCAATTTTATTTATATGTATAGAGGACAATCGGCTTTGTAAACGTGTTAGGTAGATTTCTCTTCACAAAAATTGGTATGTGCCAGCGTGTTTTGAGCACAGCATATTCGTATCGGTCACGATAACTACAATCGTAATGAATCTCTATTATTCTTTGCTTCAACTCATGAATAAAATGCAATCACTATTTTAATTGTAAAGTTCACTCTCTGAATTGGAATTCCGTCGAAGAATTAAAAAAGAAAGTGATTTAACAACCCTATTATCTCTTTTAAAGTTTTTTTTTTAATAGATTCAAGTGGTAAAACAGCTTTTGACTCTTGATAGAAAGTGGCCACGGCTATCCCTGGATACCAGGAATGCTAGAGAACAGCTACACCACTTCCGTCAATTACAAATTCGTAATCCATGTTGTTGGATCCGTAGGAGCACTCGGATGTTGAATGGAAATTTGCCAGGACCCGCCTTTGGATGAGCTATTTCGAGGAGAGTGCTACTCTACCACCACCATTTAATATCATGCCAACTCCGAAACTCTTCCTAAAGGTGCTTGGACTCCGAAAGAAGGATAAATTAAGAAAGATGAAATTAAAGGTATTTTCAAAATACATTAAAATTTTGTTATCGTTATTTTTACAATTTTAAAATCAAAGTAACAAAATAGGTATATTTTGAAACAAAACCTTAAAGTTGGAACACACACAAATTTAAATAAAACTTTGGAAACTAAGATAATACAATTAATCCTTAAAAAAAATGTATACTGGCTGCAAATGTATTTGATTACCCGGGTGTATAGCATATTATATTGTATTTACCGGCACAGCTCGTTTCTCTGTCTCTCTCTCTCTCTCTCTCTCGCGGGCGATGAAGATGGACGTTCTTTTACAATTCCAACAGCTGCGACGGTCTAATAAGAAATGTACATATGAAGGGTACATTTCCGCTTAGGATCATAATACGCTATCCATCTAACGCGTAAATGACAATGATTAACAATGTTAATACATCGATTACCAAACGGGAGCGTATCGAATCAAATTAAATGATCTTGATCCAGAAAAGCGAAATTTTTTCCACCGTTTTTTTATTTTTATTGCTTAGATGGGTGGACGAGCTAACAGCCCACCTGGTGTTAAGTGGTTACTGGAGCCCATAGACATCTACAACGTAAATGCGCCACCCACCTTGAGATATAGTTCTAAGGTCTCAGTATAGTCACAACGGCTGCCCCACCCTTCAAACCGAAATGCATTACTGCTTCACAGCAGGAATAGGCGGGGCGGTGGTACCTACCCGTGCGGACTCACAAGAGGTCCTACCACCAGTAATAATGTTAATTTTAAACCATTTATCATCGCTTCTACCAGGAACAAAAAGAAAAAGAACACGATGTCCGTTACACGGCAGTGATGCGTGCGCTTGTCTGGCGATACGTCTCCGCCATGCACAGAAAGATGGATGATGAGCCAGTGACAGAAGACGATATCAACGAGCTGAAGGGAGACGTGTCAGCGTTGCGATATGAACTCCTCGAAGTGTTCGATAGGAACGGAATGGATGTATCCTTCACTGACAAAAAAGAAAAGAGTAAGTATGTAGTACCTTATTGTTTTAATAACTTTGGGCTGGGGTAAATAATTGAATTATTATCTGATGCCACTATAATAATTGAGGCCGTCCGCGCAAAAGTGGCCTAAGCTTATCATATTTAGTATGGAGATAATGACGTTTGAATTTACTTTTAAACTGCTTCGTAAGCAGTAATAATATACGCAAAAATAATATTTACAAAGCCATCTGCTATCTCTGGGTGAAACTATGGATAGGCCGGTTTTCCATCAAAATTTGTTATATTTTAAATAAATTGCAATATATAAGCATGAATATGAAAAATTGTGGGTTAGGCCACTTTTGCGCTGACGGCCTCAATTATAGTAAGGTTCAACGTAGCAAAGATTATCTGAATTTCTGAATATCATTCTTATTACTTCACAGCTGTTCTCGGCAGCAAGCAAAAAGTTTGGGAGCGACGTCTGATGAAAGACTTCCAAATTGCCGTGGCGGGAGTCGAAGAGGAGAAGCCTGCAAACGAAGACGGACTCTCTAGGTTCCGCAGGATTGCCAAGATGGCGATCGCAAATACTACCAACGCTAAATGGGACCAGACCCTGGCGGGAACGGGTATTTCGTAAGTTAACATGCAATACAGAAACGTCTATTGCAAAATTTTGTGGCGTTATCGTAAAGGATACAAGGAAAAAATAAATTACTAGTCTTAACTGTTTTATTTATTTATTACCTACGTGATGATGGGAGAGATGGATGGACGAACTCACGGCCCATCTGGTATTCAGCGGTCATAGGAGCCCGTAGACATCAACAACGTAAATGACGTCATCCACCTTTAGACATGAGTTCCAAGTCTCAGTTTTTTACAAATGTTTTTAATTGTTCTACAATGAACCAAAACCAAAAACTATTAATCCGTCTTATATCCCAGTGCTTTTATTATTGTAAATAGTTAGTGTATTTAAGGAATTTTGTTGTCAACAGATCTCAAATCGGACGTTGTCGCAGTCGGGAATCCTTCAAGAATCAACAGAATCTACAGCGCGCTATGGAAGAGGCCAGAAAACTTGTCTTACGGTCTCCCCTACCAGGTACATGATTATTTTCCATTCGTATTTATCGTTGTACATTTTGGATGTAAGCCATGTTGAAGAGGGGAGGGGTTGTATTTGTTTGTATCCAGCGGATCCCCATCATGGTGTAAGCCTTGTTGGGATCCGCTGGATGCAAACAGCGCAGGACCGATCAATGGGACTTGGGGGAGGCCTATGTCCAGTAGCAGATGTCTGTGGGCTGAAAGATAGGCAGAGAGTTAGATTTTAGATGTCTCGGGAACTGAACCAATACAGAAGCTATGATATAATCAATAGCATCAAAGATTACGAGACTCTGTCGCGGTTTCGTGTGTATGTGTAAATCAAGTGAGGTAAACTATAGAAATTATTCTTATTTGGTCGCGTACGAGAAAGCTTAGGAATTTAACAAACTATCTGAAAGTGGACAGAAATTTTTTTAGTGATTCGAAATGCGACAGATGAAATTACCATATATAGTTTAGGATTTACAATTGTACAAGTTACTCTGCGTGTTATCTAAATTTAATTTTGTACAGGTTCTCGGGCCGGTACTCCTATAGAAATGCCAGTGACTCCCGGACACACCCTGCTGGAGCTGATAAAAGATATCTCGACTGAAGTAGGAGAGCCAGTCGACATTAATTCTCCTGCCACTAAATCCCCTATGAAACCTTCAGGTGGTCTTTTGTTTTATTGTCTTATATAGTAGGTAGTGGTGTTTGGTGATGGTGTAGTATTATAAGCCAGATCCACCTCGTTAACGGCCCAAGAAAAGGCAATTTTGATTCAATGTTATCTTTCCAAATTAATAATATAGATAAGATTTAGATGTGGAGCTTTTGACATGGACGATACGTAATCATCAATATTAACCTTAACGGTATACATACCGAAAGGCCAATGTTGATTATTTAAAATTTTCATCTCACATTAGCAATGTATCAGACATTATTTAATTTTCATACATTTATCTAATAACTTTTTAATACAATTTTGCATTGTTCTAAATCAACGCCCCTCTAAATAAATATAAATAAGACTTTTGTTTCCGGGAGATCTAAAAGACTTCAGTGATTGCCTAGAAGCAAGTTGATTGTCAACTTACTCGCCTAGTATTTACTTTTGTGGAAGTTGCGATACAAACATGACTGAGGTTGAAAATACGATTTACTTGATTTAGGAGAAGGTGCAGCTGGACTCCTACTGTCTGCTGGTGGAGCAAGTCGACCTATCACTCCCAAGCCACGTACTCCAAGTCCTGTGCCTCCCAAGGTACGATTTTTTTTTTTACAAAACAATTACTAGTATTTAAATCAATTGATCACCTTTCTCGATATTTTTTCGTGTGACTCGCGAAATTTGGATTTTTTCAACAATTTTATATCTAGGGGCAAAAGGCGGTTTAATCGACATTTTGCTTAAACCCTGGTGGTTGATGCGTTTTATTTGGTATTAGCATGAACAGTTCGAATTGAACTTCGATTGAGTTCACTCTATTGCAATAGCTGAAGAAGATTATATTTTTTAAAGTAAATTATCTTTTGTCCAAATTTTAAGCTTTAAATGGCTCTCCTGAAAATTTTGTAAAAATGTCGATAAATTTACATGTAAAAAGAAGTTATTTTATTATAAATAAACCTGAAAAATAAATCTTTGTAACTGAATATTGTTAACAGCCACTGGCGAAAGCGGCCTCGCCTGATCCATCATCACGGGGACCTAGCCCAGTGCCTAAAGTAGTCAGTCCGGTACCCGAGTCATCAAGTCCTGTGCCAAAATTGAGCAGCCCCACTCCTGAGGGAGCGACTTCTCCACAACCTGGTATATTCATTTTACACTTAAATATACAAACCAAATAAAAAGGTGATCCGTGATGCTTGATGAACGATTTGCACAAACAATCACATATGCATATGTACAAGTTCAAATAAAATTAGCTATTTAGTTAAATTAATGTCTTCCACCACAAAAAATACTTATAAATCTTATGATTTCCAAGCGTGTTTTAAGTCGAGTTCGTTTCTTTCGTAGAACCAAGTCCACTGAAGGCAAAACGTGTTACCGGCGAATCACCTCCGAAGGTTATCAAAAGGAAAACACCAGGACCCCCGTCACAAGGTGACCACCAGGTATGACATGAAGAAATATGCTTTAATGTAACTTGACATATATGTCGTTTTATTTTTTTATTGCTTTGATGTGGGGACGAGCTCTCAGCAAACCTTACGTGGTTACTGGAGCCCATAGACATCTACAACGTAAATACCGCCACCCACCTTGAAACGCAAGCTTTAAGTCTCAGTTTTGACAATATAACGACTGCTCCGGCCTTCATATCGAAACGCTTTACTGCTTTACAGCAGAAATAGGTAGGGTACCTACCCGTGCGGACTCATAAGACCTCCTACCACCAGTAAAAGTAATTAGGTATTATGTATAGGTAATAAAATAAAAGTGTTTTGTAAAAAGTTTATATTCTTAAATATTTGCGGCTAGATCTCATTGGATTTAGGTATACGACATTTTGCGCTGCGATGGTAAAATATGAACAGACAAACGGTTGATCCGGTTTTCCCTAGTATTTTAACGGTATCTTAAATAAAAAAAAACGTTTCTCAGTTTGGGTTTTATAAAATTACGTAAAAACTATAAGTCAGGTCAGGTCAAATGAGCGCAAATTCAGATGATGATCGGCTTAATCAAACAGCTTTAAAATATCAAAAACAAATTAGATAGTGGCCTTTACAAAGCAGTTTGCATATCAGCAGGCGTCAGAAACAACTGTAGATGACGGTAAGACGCCAGAGGATATAGCCGTCGCGAGACCAGTAGCCCCGGAGATCAAGCCTACTGAAGGTGCCATACCGCCTCCTCCACCGCCGCCAAGCAAACCAAAGGTAAGGAACAACACCTTTTCTCTTTTAGATTTTTCCAAAACTTAGTCAACATATTTGGGCTCAGAAGATAGAAGTTTTAACTATGAATGTGCAAGGACATAGAGGAAGAGGTAGACCTAAGAAGATATGGATGGATTGCGTGAAAGACAATATGTGTAAGAGGGGCGTGAGCGAAGAAATGGTTTACGATAGAGGAGTATGCAAGGAAAAAACATGTTGCGCCGACGCCAGGTGACTGGGAGAAGAGCAGGAGAATGATGATGATGAGAAGATAGAAGTTTTAATTGTATTATGTTACTATCTGTGTACTATCTTTCTCTTCACATTAACGCCCGGCCACCATTACTAGCAATGGTACATTACATTACGGGCAGTGAAGAAATAATTCAGAAAGTAAAAGGCAAATCAGTAAATAACACTGATACTAGAATGAACTAGATGAATGTAGTAGACGCTAGAGGTGAATGAGGTCGTGTTTACATCTACCCTAATGAATATCCGGACGCTGTATTACCAGGCCCTAAGGTCCAGGTAGCGTCCCACCTGATAAGCAGTAAATCCTTAAAACACGACTTCGAAGTCTTGTTCACAGTGTAAGACGGCCGCACCGCTCTCCAAACCAGAAAACATGATTACTTCACAGAAAGAAGTTATTTATTGCTTAGGTGGGTGGACGAGCTCACGGCCCACCTGATGTTAAGTGGTTACCGAAGCCCATAGACATTTACAACGTAAATGCCGCCACCTACTTTGAGATATAAGTTCTAAGGTCTCAGTACAGTTACAACGGCTGCCCCACCCTTCAAACCGAAACGCATTACTGCTTCACGGCAGAAATAGGCAGGGTGGTGGTACCTACCCGTGCGGACTCACAAGACGTCCAACCACCAGTAATTACGCAAATTATAGTTTTGCAGGTTTGATTTTTGGTTGGTACATGACCACGCGATGAACCTGCTTCAAACACGATCTATCAACAGTAGTATTTTTAAATAACAACTGTCCTATATTGAATACTGGAAACGACTGATGTGCCGAATCTATAGAAAGACCGGTGATTCGTAATAGTTAGTAAACATAGCGAGTAATCAATTACAAATGTTCACAGGCGCCGTTAGCTCCAAGCATGGAAGTGACACCATGTACTCCTCCAACACACGCCCCAGCTCCAGTGACTGATTCCAAACCTCCTTCTCCACCGAAAGCTGTTACTCCAAAGCGAGCCACTTCCCCACAGCCATCGACTTCCACATCCACGGTATGCCACTAAAATCTGTCGTATTATTATTTTCTAACCAAATTATAACAGTATTAAGTTTCAATTTATTCTTTCAATAATTCGTTATTCATTCAATAATCACAACATATATTAAATTTATTAATAACTAGCTAACCCGGCAGACTTCGTAGTGCCTCAATCGATAAATAAAAGACCTAAACTTTTGTATAAAATAAACTTAAAACAAACAAAATTTATTAATAACTAACTAACCCGGCAGACTTCGTAGTGCCTCAATCGATAAATAAAAGACCTAAACTTTTGTATAAAATAAACTTAAAACAAACAAAAGGAATCCGTCCGACGGGGGACACGTCAAAGGAAAAACATTGTTATTTTTATTTAATTCTGAGCATTTTCATATTTATCTACCTTCTAAACCTTCTCTGGACTTCCACAAATAATTCAAGACCAAAATTAGCCAAATCGGTCCAGCCTTTCTCGAGTTTTACTGGTGGTATGACCTCTTGTGAGTCCGCACGAATAGGTACCACCGCCCCGCCTATTTCTGCCGTGAAGCAGTAATGCGTTTCGGTTTGAAGGGTGGGGCAGCCGTTGTAATTATACTGAGACCTTAGAACTTATATCTCAAGGTGTGTGGCGCATTTACGTTGTAGATGTCTATGGGCTCCAGTCACCACTTAGCACCAGGTGGGCTGTGAGCTCGTCAACACATCTAAGCAATAAAAAAAAAACTAACGAACACCAATTCATTTTTATATATATAGATAATTTACAGATTTACAAAATGTTTAGTTTTAAAATTTACTGCGTTTAATTGAAAGCTCAGCACTCAGCACTCAGTATCGATTCATTAACTTCAATCAAATTGCTAAATGTCATTACATTAGAAATAAGGCTCAAATTACGCGCGAAAATATTTTAAAAATCCCTAAATGATATTATTATAATAACTAGAGGTCCCGCAGTAGTCGAAATTCGACTATAATTGTAAGTTTGTACACTATTATGATTGTATTTTATACTTCTATAATCACAAATTTCGCCAAGACTACACTATAATTTTTTTTAAATAAAGACAAACAGTATTTAATTTATTCTCAATTTGACCACAGACGTCAAGTACAAAAGTTTGACAATAAATAGTATGCATGCGTGTGTGCGTCAAATACATGGTATGTAGTGTGTGTAATGTTTTCTTATGCATCTTTTATGCATTATTTAAAAAAAAAAATTAGCATTGTGCACTTCTTCTCCATATTCACTATAAGTGTGGAAAATTTCATACTCCTCCGTCCCCGCAATTTTCGTAAAAAGGGATACAAAGTTTTTGCTTCACGTATTAATTATAATAATGTTTACGACGTTTAATTTATTTAATACAGCGACCACCGACCCCGCCTTCGCCACCGAATCGCCTAACATCAACATCAAGCACCGAGCAACTCATACCACCAGCATCGCCAGAGCCGCTTCGTCCGGTCAAGAAGATTGAAGAAGTCAAAACCATTAAGCGTCAACCGAAAACTGGATGGCTATAATTATTAAACATACTGCAATTGGTACCACAGTAAAATCGTTACAGAGTCTTTATAAGACTTTTTTGTTTCAATTTTATTGTCCATTGTTATGGACTTCTTGTGTTCTTTTTTACCAATTACCAAAATACCAAATTTAAGCCAATACTCGTCCTTTATACAACCTATTTTCGAAAAACTCAACACAAAGCAGGTTGGTAGATAAAAAAACCTTTATTCACGAATAAAAATTGAAATGCATCAATAACATCGGAATGATCGGATTGACAGATGCGAGCCGAGTGGTAGTGTCAGAGCGTCAAATTCGCGACTAGTGTGAATGTCTGATAGACCGCCGATGTCGCTCTATTACACCCGACATTCGATATCCTATTGATCAATGACAATTTTTATGTCGTAAGGTTTCGGATCACGTCTACTTAAAATGTCGTTGCCGGTTTTCAGGCAAGGACAATCTTGATTTGATTTAAATTTGAATCAGACTTTTTGTTTCACATTTATTAGATTTCTTTTCGATCCGAAAGACATTTAAGAAAAAGCGTTTCTTCTGCCATAAAGCCTTTTATTTACTTTGTGATGTACATACCTTGGTTTCACTGCGTAGCAATATTTTAAAATACTTGGTCTAATTTCATGTTTATTTAATTTCGAATCCACTGTCATGCTTTATGTTATCCTTAAGCTTAACGCATACTGAACTAATAAAAAAATCATATTTAAAAAAAATCTTTTGCGTTATATTTTTCTTCCCTTCGTAATTGGAAAGCATTTAGCATTTCAATGTTCGACGGAAAATTTTAATGGCTTATCAAAGAACCCGTCACTAGACTTAAGAGCCTTAAAAATTCTCACTTCAAATTTATTTTCCTAAAATTTAAGTTATATTTTTCTTTGACGACCGTCACGGAGTCAAGTACCTATTTTGTGTCTACTTGAGACATTTTTTTCTTTAAAAAGCTTGTAGCGAGTATCTTAGAAACAAATAAATAATTAATCAGCATCATTTACAATTTTATTTTACGCATTCACTATAAACATTGTTATGGCTAATTTAATTTGATCTTTTGATAATTTACTTACAAATTTACTGTTATGGATTTAAAAAAATATAACCCCAGTTTTGTATTGTATCGTATCATGGAAAAAAATATGAATAGAAGTTTCCCAAAATTGTTGTTTTATTTAATACCGTATACCTTTAAATGAGCAATTCTTGTAAATAGATATATAATCTGAATCTCGGAAGCGGCTCCAACGATTTTCATAAAATTTAGTATACAGGGGATTTCGGGGGCGATAAATCGATCTAGCTACGATTTATTTTCAGAAAATGTTGTTTTATTCGTGTTTTCAATAATCAACTTTATCGATAATTTGGATTTTTTCTTTAATTAACCATTTCATATTTTATTATTATTCTGTCGGTAAGATCGAAAAATATTATTCATATTTCATCATTTTATCAATATGTCATTCGTATTTAAATATAAATTAAAAAAAAACACAATTTATCAATAAAAAACGAGCAAAGCTCAGTATTTTCAAAGTCATTATCTAGTGTATACTAGGCTGCACTAAAAGTATCGGGAATGGAATATTTCCACTGTTCCTGTCATATTAAAATCTTTTTAATTGAAAACTCCTTGGTTTTAAAAATCGAATACCATTTATTTATTTAAAAAAAGATTCTCGGTCTTGTCACAAGGTTTTGTCAAACTTGTTTAGTCGTTGAGAAAATGGAATTGACTCGAGAAAATTCAAGAGCGATGATTAATTATGACTTTCGAAGTGGTTTAACACAAAAACAGTGTGTTGACCGGATGATTTCTGCATTTGGTGATGAAGCCCCATCCAAAACCACAATTTATCGCTGGTTTGCTGAGTTTTAACGCGGACGTGTCAAGCTCAGTGATGATCCCCGTCAAGGTCGTCCAAAAACTGCAGTCACCCAAGAAAACGTTGATGCTGTGCGTAAGCTGATTGAGGAAGATCGACATGTGACATACCGCGAAATTCAGGCAACTTTAGACATTGGCATGAGTCAAATACAAATAATCTTGCATGAACAATTAGGTGTAAAAAAGTTGTTTTCCCGATGGATACCGCATTCGCTCTGTGAAGAGCAAAAAGCGGCTCGCGTTACTTGGTGCGTCAGAACTCTCGAAAGATTCCACGCAGGATCCTCAAATGCTGTATACAACATTGGATCAGGTGACGAATCCTGGATATACGCGTACGAACCCGAAACAAAAAACCAGTCACGAGTTTGGGTGTTCGAAAATGAGTTAAAGCCAACAAAAAATGTTCGTTCACGGAGTGTTGCAAAAAAAATGGTGGCCACGTTTGTCTCCAAAACCGGCCATGTTACGACTATTCCTCTTGAGGGACAAAGAACGGTTAATGCAGAATGGTATGCTAGCATTTGTTTGCCACAGGTCGTTTCTGAACTCCGTAAAGAGAACTGCAACCGCCGCATCATCCTCCATCACGACAATACGAGTTCTCACACCGCGCACAGAACAAAAGAGTTTTTAGAGCAAGAAAACATAGAATTATTAGACCATCCGCCGTACAGCCCCGACCTAAGCCCTAATGATTTCTATACTTTCCCTAAAATAAAGAATAAATTGCGTGGACAGAGATTTTCATCACCTAAAGAAGCTGGACGCCTACAAAACGGCCATTTTGGAGACCCCAACTTCCGAATGGAATGGTTGCTTCAATGATTGGTTCCATCGTATGGAAAAATGTGTCAAATTTCGCGGAGAATACTTCGAAAAGAAATAAATACATTTTTAAATAGTAATGTTGTGTCACTTCGTTAATTCCCGAAATTTTCAGTGCCGCCCCCGTATTTAATATGAAATTATCTCACAATATGCTCAGTAAGAGTATTTGAGATTTAATTAATATTCAGTGCTGTTTTCCAATGTCTTAGTAATACTGTCCTTCTCTTATTTACTACTTAACCTAAACAAGACAACGCCCGGTACGAAGGTGTATCGAGCGATAAACTGTGCTGGTGTTCGAATCAAACAGGCAGTTGCAAATTATTCTAATGAGATACGTACTTAACTTATACGTGCTAATTAATTTGCTGGTGGACAGGGGGCATCTTACAAGCCCGTACGGATAGATACCGGTTTGAAGGTTGGAGCAGCCGTTGTAGAACAGAACAGAGAGTTAGAACTCACCTGTCAATGTGGATGGTGGTAGTATTTACGTTTTTGATGTATATCAATTCCATTCCAAACATTCAACACCAGGAGGGTCGTGGGATAATTTCTTCATGGCAAAAAAAAACTTAAGCGCATTAACATATCCCAAATCTACAATTACCAAAGACGATTGACATCAGAAGATAGCTTGGTCATAAAACAGTGAAAATATAACTTGCCGACTGTACTTACGTAAAATGCGGCCCAAAATTAAAAAGCAATTTACAATTTTAAATCTTAGAGTCTTTTGGTAAAAGTAACTATAATAAAGTGAATAAATTCTCTACATATCTCTCTCTGATCCTTGGTATTTAGATAAGCATACCCTTTTCATTCTTATCTTGGAGAACGCAAAGGATTAACTTCTCCACGATTTTAGTCAAGGTTAATCTAAGTATAAATCAGTCTATACATTGACGTATCGAAGAGAATTCGTTCATTGATTGAGGTAAAAGAATCTTAAGTTTCTAACAAAAAACAATTAATAATCAACAATGTAATGACAACCGCATTCGCAGACCTAGCTACAATCTAGAAACACGTAAAACGTGGTAACAAAACTCCAAACGGTTTTATTTCGCAGTTACGAATTTATTAGGCGAAGGGTGATCCATTTCACTTCAGTTTACGTCACATATAAACCGGACGTTATGTGAGGTTGGATATTTATAGATACTGAAACAAAAGACCATGTGGAGTAGTTAATTTTCATTACCATCAGTTAACGTTAACTTAAATTGTATATTGCGACCTGAGTAGGGTAATAATACAAAGGGTCTCAAAATGAAATAGTTTAGCTCACTGCATCAACACATAGAATCTGGGAGGCGCGGAGGCATACTTGTATGCAGTCCCACTTGTGTAAAGCTCTCCCTCTTTAAGAACGGTTAGCTGATAGATAACTCAATTCTTGAGTTAAGCTCGCCATTTTATGACCTTTCGCCATTATTTTACTGTCTTAACTGTGTGTACAATAAAGAATAGTCTGGCTACTTGAAAATTAGATAGATAGAGCCTTGATTTTGTAAGTAACATACATATTTGGATAAAGCTCATTATCACCTTAATAGAAACTGCCGCTATTGGGGTGCTACGAACCTAAAACGCAAGCAGGAGAGGCCACTTCTTTCACCAAATGACAGTATGGATTGCAATGTCAGCGCAAAAAATGATTGGCCTTCATTTTTGAGGATGCAAAATGTTCGGTTACAATAAATTCAGAGCGTTATGCGAAAGTATAACCAAAGAATTTGGTTGGAGCAAAATAGGGCAATCTCAAATACTCCAATGAACATCTGCAGTGAAATTTTCCTGCTGTACGTGAAATTTTCCTTGGCAAATTGATCTCCTGGAAAGACGCCATAAACTGACCTCCACGCCGTCCTGATTTAACTCTTTTGCTTTCTACAGTGGGATTATCTCAAGTCTAAAGTTTAATAATAAACTTTTCTGCCAAGTTTAATGGAAATTATTCACTATGAAATCGCAACCATCACGCAGTCGATCTGCCGAGCCGTCGTTAGAAATCTTACCGGTCGACTAAATCAATCCCACGAACGCGAAGACTTACATTTACACGAACCGTTTTTATGAAATACAATTCCCAAATGCTGTACTTTGAAAATTAATAAACATTTTTTATAGACACTTTATTTCATTGACTCACACAATATAATTTTTTAGACACCCATTATTGTCTCTACATCAAGCCTTCGTGACTAATAAAAAACCTATTGAATCTGCTGATAAACATTTTTTTTTTATTGCTTAGGTGGGTGAACGAGCACACAGCCCACCCGATGTTAAGTGGTAGCTGGAGCCCATAGACATCTACAATGTAAATGCGCTACCCACCTTGAGATATAAGTTCTAAAGTTACAAGCATAGTTACAACGGCTGCCTCACCCTTCAAACCGAAACGCATTACTGCTTCACGACAGAAATAGGCAGGGTGGTGCGCAGACTCAAATGAGGTCCTACCACCAGTAATTACGCAAATTATAATTTTGCGGATTTGATTTTTATTACACAATATTATTCCTTCACCGTGGAAGTCAATCGTGAACATTTGTTGAGTACGTATTTCATTAGAAAAATTGGCACCTGCCTGGGTTTCGAACACCGGTACATGGCTCAACCACCGGTGCACGAATGCACCGGTCTTATCCTTTAGGCCACGATGACATTCAATAAGCCATGAAGTTGTTTAAATGAACTTTTGATAAACACCCTGAAAGATGAATGAATGTTTTGCTGAAGTCATGACCCGTGTCTTCTTCATCTTTACATTCACGAAAACAATTTTCTTTTGCCATTTATTACTTCGTGAACGCAAATATATACCGACATGTCGGAAGTCTGTCAACGGAGATACACGCGTCAGCTAATCTTTATGAATGTATTAGGGACAGTAGTAGTAATTAGTAATAAGTTTATTGTTCCATTTAACATTGTCTCTGCCTATTCCTTACAAGGAACATTAAAAATTATATATTTGCCCGATAGCTAAACCATACTTATAAATATATAAACACTCTGTTACAAAGAATAATGATATAGCGAAAACTGAAATTATAGTCGATTGGGTTGAAATAAAATGAAATATCCCACTAAAGTGATGCAAGTTTACTGAGACTCCAGTGAACTGAACCAGAGAAGCCATACATGCCCACTTTCAGATGCCAAACACTATTTATTATTCGCGGTTTAAACCTCAAGAGAAACTAAAAAAACAAAACTCTCAAAACAACAATTCTCAAAACGCGGCTCCTCGCGTTCCCGCCTAAATGTCGTTATTCGTTTGTTTTTCTTGTTACAATCATCTTTAGATTATTTGCTTCTGCTCGTTTAAGTGCACAGGTAAAGGAAGCATAGTCCGTACAGCCAAATTTTGTAAATATGTATAAGGATTTCATGTGTATGTATGTTGGTGAAACACGAATTATACATGAACAAGATTGGTTCTGGTGGTTCGTATTGCCTTCTGCAGATATGTAATATGTGTGCCCAGAAGCCTCAGGGCGACACTTTTGCTCGCGTTCACCTCGGTTTTTTATTAGATTAGACTATATACTATATATTTTTTTTATTGCCTTTGTAGGAAGACGAGCATACGGCCCACCTGATGGTGAGTGGTTACCGTCGCCCATGGACTTCAGCAATGCCAAGGGCAGAGCCAAGCCGCTGTCTACCGCAACTATATGCTTATATAGTGACGTGAATACCGCCATCCGATCTGAGAAATGGGTCAAAGTCGATTATATGATAATATATCGTCCACCCCACCTTTCAAACCGGAACACATGAATACTGCGTGGCAGAAATAAGCAGGATAGTAGCACTTAGCTAAATTGTCTTAGAGTACGTCTTACCTCAAGTAAATTCTTAATTAACAACCTGTCGGGAATCCTAATCTTGAAATGAAATGGTATTAGGCCTCAATAAATTGGGTTAAACGCCATTTTATTTCCCCAAGCGTCATACACAATGACCCGTACATGTTTGAAGGCTTACTCACAAATTATTATGGATTTTGATTGTGACTATCAATCCAACTTATAATTTTTAAATTATTTTTTTTATTAATTACCATTAATTCAAAGGGTTGATACAAAATAAAATATTCAAAAAAATATTTTATTAAACACACATTCTCTATTCAATTCATATTTAACAAACCAGACTATTATGTAATATGACTAGTGCAGTTCCAAGATATGTTCGTACATTTTAATAGGACAGTTTTAATCGCGCGCACTTAAAAGCATAGGTAAACTTATATTTTAGTAAAGTACAGGGTGTAAAGAGAACGTTCCCGAAGTTGGAGCAGGAATCTACTATTGTAAACAAGAAACATCATTGATTCACTATACTAATATAAATACTATTTGTTTTAGGGTCGATTCGACCAAACAAGAGTAAATCTTATTCTTAGAATAACTCGTCAGTTAATCGAGAGTAAATCAATTTTACGTTTTACCAACTACAATTCTAAGAATAGTGGGCCTATTCGGGAATTGTTACTATACCGCCGTTTCGCACGGAATAACGGAGCTATTCCTAGAATAAAGTAATGGCGTCTGTCAGTCCAACATCTGATTTCTGTCATTTCATAAATATTTATTCTGTTTTAATTTCAAGTCAACGCAATGCACTAAATGATTATTAATAGTCTGAATGCAACGTTTAAACGAAAAAAGATAAAACCACACGACAAAACTTGACAATTCCCTCAAACAAACAAGAAATAAAAATAATACGTTTGACAGCTGGATATCTTACACAACAGCTACTTTTTCACACTAAAATACGGCAAAATCGAGTTGACGATTTGTATGCTCTTACACTATGCCGTTGAACAACAACATTTATTTGCCGGATTTTATTTTTGTTCACCATTCACTCTGCTATTCGCGTATTGTTATTCCTAGCGCAAGTATACGTGGAAAAACGACTATGAATTTACTCGAGATTAAAATCATGGAATAGGTTATTCCTCGTATAGTTACTCGAGTTTAAATTTAAGTTTGGTCGAATCCGCCCTTAGTCTTTAAATATTTAGTGAATCTGCAATAAGACATGAAGGTAGTTGGAAAACGCCTCCTTCAAGACGGCGTTGTCCCCCGCGACACTTCATTTTTAATTACATTGCTTGCGATACAAAAACCATTAGTAAATACATTATTAAATATTTTAGTGTCATCGTGTTAGAAGTTAAAAGCTCCATCTTCCTCCTTCCCTAGAAGTGTTCTACTGAAATACTAAATACTGAACTGAACAACCTATACTAATGCATAATTGTGTTCATTACAATAATTTCACGTCCACAAATTTATTTATTCAGTGACTATTTAAGGGCTTTTTCCTCTAAAATCCATCTAAAATTTTCATGGTAAAACTGATAGGTATATTATAAGAGATGATACAATTATTACTTTTTATAAATTTCCAGCCCGATTTTACTTTCGAATACTGTACAAGAATATAAAAGAGCTGAATAAGAAATGACGGAGTCGAACTCAAAATAGTTTTCATATTTAGTCTTTTTTTTAATTTCCATATCCGAAATTCAATTCAAAACATCCTCACTACTATATTTACACATTACATAAACTCTAACAAAGATCATCCCTGCAAAATTTTGAAAATTATTTACACAATTTCATGTTGAACATACAAATTTTGCCCCCTAATAACGTAAGAATATACATATATTTCAAATAACTAGTTGTATGTTTTAATTATATAAAAATATATATTTTATTGAAGATTTTTCTAAATAATTAATAAGCAAAAAAAAATACAATGTTTCTAAATGCAAAATTATAATATGTGTTGCCAAACCTCCAAAAGCAATCTACCTATTAAAAGCCAAGGACACATAATAATTTGAATAACTAATCCAGTAGAATAAGATACCTATTACACAAACAGTATACTGTTATTCCTTATTAAAAACCTTTTTGTGAAAGCAACATCGCAAGCTATCTCTCTCTCTCACATAGTGACGTTAGTGTCCAAAAGTTGCTCACTACCAGATTTAGATTCAAACTAAGTAATGGATGGATTCTAATGGATCTACAATAAGATATATATATGAAATTAATTTTTAAAAAAAAAAAATTTTTAACAAGCTCTACTTTTTTTTGCCAATAATAAATACATGGCGTTACTGAAGAAATATATTAATTATGTTTTAAAAACAGACAAGCTATTCTGTATTAAAAGATTATTAGTTTTTCATTATTTTCGCAAAGACATCACATTAGACCTGAAGGAAGATTACAAAAATCCGTATTTATTATTTGGAACAACAAGTTTTCGCGGCACTTACAAAAAAACACTAACTTTACAAACTGTCCTACATTAAGTCACCAAACGACTATCACAAAATATTGCACACCGTGAAGGAGTATAGGTACATACTAGGAACTAAAATTACATCTGAGGGTGAAGATGTGCAATCATATTAAAGCTTTAAAGTATAAAAAAATTTCAAAAACATTTTTACAAAACTGGTTTTCGAATCTTGGCGCAAAAGGCGAAAGGCCAGGTCACACTTTATTAAAAAAAAATTAAACTTTACAACACGTACATTCAGCTCAAATATTTTGAAATATCGCGTCCCCTGTCCATAAAACGATTTCAGAAAAAAAAAAAAATGAAATGAATGATTTAGAATTTCCGACACTATCTCTAATGGAGAGGACATATTTTATTATATTTATACCCGAACCACGAAACAAACCAAATAAATTCTTTACATTATTTACACAAATGTACATTATTTTACACTATCTCACTTAATATCTTCATCTTCGTCTTCCGCGTACAATAAATCGTCCATTTTCGTCATGAATTTGCTGTTTAATTCTTGTTCGGTGGGCAAAGGAACATCCTGTAAGAATAAATAAATAAATAATAATAAATCGAAACCGAATTATTACTCAACCTACGTTAAATAAATAACACAAAATATTTACCACGTAGACTTGATCAAACAGGTTTAATTGTCTTCATTTCATCATTGAAGTATAAAAATGCTAGCTGTTTACTTTGACGTAATCAAATATACATATCGACGCTTGAAAGGCAAACGTGACTAAGCGATAATAACTGCTTTATACATAAATGATAGGCAATAACCATATTTGATGCGCAAAAAAGATATATTTCTAGGTCTATTAAAATAATTTCAATCCTACAGCTAGATTCGTTAAAATAGATTTTTTTTTCAGGTATTTCGACTTTACATTAGTCTACTGTAAAGATCACGCATTTTCGCTTAGTCACGTTTGCCTTTCAAGCGTCGATATGTATAATAAATAGTATTACATAGGTAGGTATATTTATGCATTCAAAGTGACCAGACTTACTAAGATTTGGTCCGACCTTATATTCCTTAAAAGATGGAATTAAATTTGATTGACTTTTCATTCTGTTTTAACTATAAACTAGAGGTCCCGCAGTAGTCGAAATTCGACTATAATTAATTGGAATTGTAAGCTTGTACACTATTAATATTGTATTTTATAATTCTATAATCATAAATTTCGCCAAGACTACACTATAAAAAATATTAAATATGACAAACTATATTTAATCTATTCTCAATTTGACATCAGACGTCAAAAACAAAAGTTTGACAATAAATAGTACCATGACATGGGGTAAATTGGGATCCTGGGGTAAATTGGGACAAACCTGCGGAAGATTCTCAAAGTACCTGTAGCACGGAATCTACCTAATTTTGTTTATGTTAATATTTATCAATGTATAGAAGAAAAACCAAGTTAACTATGAAAGTACTAAATATGAGTTAAGTTGGTCCCAAAAATTCGTCAAATTAAATTGAAAATAGTGGTTGAAAAGTGCGTTTTAAAACAGCTTACAGAACTTTTAAAAAAAGTAATATTATCGTTGTTTTTTCAATAAGATCACATTTTATATAAGTTTTTAATACACCTGGAAATACCACAACAAACGGTAAGTTGCAATATTCTTATATTAAATACAATATTTCGATAAAATAAAAAATGTATAATTTTTCCTTTCTTTTTTGGGAAAATTGGGACGTATGTAGGGTAATTTGGAACGAGACTGGAAAAATTAGGGACGAGAAAACACAAAATTGGAACGCCAAAAGACCAAATAGGGATGGATTGTTAGGGTTGTCACTGATATCTTATAATAGATTTTTTTAGCCTATACTACCACTCAATTGCGTGATGTAAAGAAGGTTAATGTGTTTATCAGTTAGTTTATGTAAGTACTATAAGTAAAAGAAAAGTATATATATAATTACATTTTTTCGTGACATTTACCTTGTAATATCTGCCCGGTCGTATGTCATTTATAGCAATAAAATAAAATTAAGAATTAAAAAGAACTCAAACTAATCAAAACTTTTGTTATTTCAGAATCTATTCACGCGTCGAATCATGATTTTTTTAATATTCACAACGCACATACAAATAAAAACAGGCCTCAGATTTTAAATGTAACATTAATTAAAAATCCGAGATATCTAGGTTCCAATTATGAGTGAGTGAATTAATTGAGTTTAGTTATTTAGCTTAGAAAGAATTTCTTTTATTTTTGTTATTATAGGCAGTAATCAGATAAATCTGCTTTTTTATCTTATTCACCTGATATCTTACTCTTGCTCAAAGATTATTTTGAAAATGTTGATTAAATAAAATTGTATTATTGCATTTCCAGTCCTTTTGTTTTCTATTTTTTATTCTATTTTATGATTTTGTTTCAGAGTTGTGATTTTTAAGGAAATTAAATAATAATTTTCTAAAATATAACATGCACATACTTTTTTTGATCATTGTATTGTTGATTATCATTCACGTCACATCGCTTCGGAATAGAAACCAGCTTAATTTACACTATGTTGTGTATTGTGCTTAAATTATGGATTGTATTCATCATTTCGGTCCATATAAATAATTGTATGGCACCTACCTACCTACCTATATATCGCAGTACCGCGAACTGACAACCCTTACAAATATCCCAATTTAACCCTTACCCGTGTCAATTTACCCCGAATGCGGGGTAAATTGGGATGGCCATTATTTTTCCGATTATTTCTTTAAATTGAATAATTAAAATAATGTAACGGTTTTTATCACCTAGGTACGTTCAAGACTCAACTTATTTCTTTGGTTGAGCAGTGACTATTTAATTGGAACTATGTTAAAATTCAATCTGAAGTTCGATTTTGTCCCTATTTACCCCATTTTACGGTATGCATGCGTGTGTGCGTCAAATACATGGTATGTAGTGTGTGTAATGTTTTCTTTATTGATTTAATGTATCTTTTATGCATTACTTTAAAAAAATATTAGCATTGTGCACTTCTTCTCTATATTCTCTATAAGTGTGGAAAATTTCATACTCCTCCGTCCGCGCAATTTTCGTAAAAAGGGATACAAAGTTTTTGCTTCACGTATTAATATATAGATGAACCTTAAATGAATAAACGCGTTATTATAAAAGCGTAAATAAAAACATTAACATGCATTTGAAACCTTTTATTAAGCAAAAAAAACCCTAGTGATGTCACAAATCGAAAGCCGTGCTGTAACTGAAAACATATCATTGTAAAAAAAAACCAACCCCGAACCATTAAAATATCCTGTCTGGGTTCAACAATCTCATAGACTATGGTAACAAAAATAAAGCTAAACGTAAAACGTCCGATTTCGGTAAATGATTAAAATAAGCATTACACTAAGCCGTAAAACTTTTTAATCATCTCCTGTCAATAATACTATCATGATACAAATTATCGCATGCTACCAATAGACGTCCGTCGAAAAAAAGACAGGATGTCATAGTTCAAGCAATCAACGGACCGGTTTTTAATGCATTTTAACTGAAAATTGCAATTAATTTAAATATTTTAAGCATAATGAAAAAATTAATTCTTCGTATCTCAAAGTCATTTTGTATAGCTTATCTTTTATGTGGTCTATTTTTTATTAAAAAAAATATATCAAAAAATTTTCTTTTATAACTAAACAGTGATTGATAAATAAAAAATACATGCGATAAAAATACAAAAAAAGCATGCGATAATACAAAAACCTAAAAAAAAATTTAATCATTCATCATAAGTTGTTTACATTCAAAGTTATTCTGCACATTCAATATATAGGTTTAACATAAAACTAAATAAACAGGACACAACAAATTACTCAAAAAAACAAAATATTTTAAAATTTAGGTATAAATACATACATGATTCTCCTAGAAGTAAACTTTATTTTTATAGTTTTATAGTGCATTAAAACAAAAACATGCAAACATTAATCGGTTCACGATGTTTAACTGAATATAACTTTACACAAAATAACTGAAATGTTATTATTAAAGTAATTGAATCACTAAAGTCGTTATTCCATTCCTAAAAAAAACTTTAATTTTATCTTTTAGGTTATATTTATTTTGGCGCGCTTGGGAAAACAAATTATGTAGTGTGTATTTAACATGTGAAGTGAATAACTTACATTATATTTTTATTACAGACTTGAGGCTATATTTATATAATTAGTGTTGAAGAGTAAATGTTTAATGAATAAAAACATAAATTTTGTTAATGTTGAGTAGGTAGGTGAATAATTCAATTACCGCAAATAAGTATAATTTTTAAGTGCGTATTTTTAACACGTTGAACGCCACATGAAAAATCGAGTAATTTCATTCAGGCCACGGTGTTCACCGGTGAGCCTTACCTTACTGAATCCTTCGGGCCACGAGGGTCACCCGTGAGCCGCGTGAGGATTCCAACGTAAACACTTCCTATTATAAACCACAGATTATAGCTATCAAACAAATCGCGTATGGAGGTGAGCCGCGTGGCCCTTTAGCCGAATCAAAAGCTTTAGTTTTCAAATCCAACAGAAATTTCTAATTATTATCAAGATTTAAAGACCTTTTAAAATATCTTAAAAATTAGACGGCAAAAGTCGCGAATTTTTATCTTCCGTGCAAATTATCGCATTTTTTTTATTTTAGAAAAGAATCTCAAGTTGATAAAAATTACCGATTCCCTAATTTTAGCTTGGCCCGAATGGCATAGTACGCTAGGTCCACCGGTGGGCCGCATGGCGTTCAACGTGTAAAGTAAGTCCACGTTCTTGTACCCGCTGACGATTTAGCTTACTTAGCATTGAAATCTCAATACTATTTACACAACTGTTGGATGTCTTAACCTTCAAACCAAAACACCTGGTTGTTTCGTGGCGAAATCAGGTAGAACAGTTTGGCTTCATAACGTGTGCTCTTGATATAATGTCTGCATGTTTTTGTTATTATATCATTTCAGATTGTACGAGTAATAATTGAAAATAATTTTAAATTGCATTACATTTTAACAAATCAACGAGACACTAGTAATAGTTTCTGAAATTAAACTCAAGAAATTTTCTATTCAGTAACATTCACATTAGTATAAAGAGTTGAGATCACAGCAATATTTAGCTAATAAATTCTTTATTTTTCGGCAACAGAAGCAAAGGGTTGAGGTTTTGCTATAGTCGATCTTATAAGAAGTAGACTGTTTTTAAGTCATTATTAATTCCTACGAATGTCGGCTTGAATTTGGAATACTTAATTTGAAATATCATGTTGGATATTTCACCTTAAATTTCCTCATTTGTTGGATGTAGTTTGCGTGTCGAAAAAAACAGTTAGCAAGTTAAAAGTGTTATACATCATGCAATGGAAATAGTAACATGCACTAGTACCGTTTTGTGAATAGCACAACTTCATTTTTTTTATATCATTAATACGACACAATGGAATCATGGTGAGTACTTATTTTGTTTAATATTTCGTAATGGCAACACCGTCATTCCCATGGCACTCCTCAGTCTTACAAAGTTTCAAATAAAAATCTTAATGTACTATTAAAAATGTATAAACACCCAAAAATAATGTCATGAAATTACGAACCCACTATCTTTTTATAAATTATTGTTGATTCTAATAATGTATGTTGCCATCACCGGCTTAATTTTATTATTCTATAACAGATAATTTTAATAGTTATAAAAATTAATGTCTGTATTTTATTTACCTTAAAAAATAGGTCAACGGTACCCAAGAACTATGGATTTGATAAAATTAACCAAAAACTATTTTAATTATTTGAATAAAATGAATAAAACAATTTAGGAGCTGGACGGGTTCTTTGTCTATTCAATTTACAATCCATTTTAATAACAGTATCATTTGAAGAAAAAGATTCAAAATTTAATGTTTGTATCTGTGCGATCAATCTGCAGCATGAACATAGAAAAATATGAAAACATTGCGTCTATACTTTGTGTAGTTATATCGATTAAATTAATCTCAAATTTGACTTTAAATTTAAAACAAAATTCTTAAAACATGCTTTTCATAACGAACTTCCAAGCTCCATGTAGTAAGTAAATCATAAATTTTGCAGATGCGACTTCATTCTTGGGGATCGTCGATATGATTTTCTTATATAATATATTCCACAAAGCAACCAAACGACAATAACAAACAATCACAGTACAGAAACAAAAATGTTAAATTAAGCTTGTGCATGCAGGTGGCGACATAAACACAAAAATGTTATTTATACTGTGTACATGTTTTCTTTATTATATATTTTTTTGTATTACTTAATTTTTATTTATTAAATTTCGCCAATTGATTGTGTGCTCTGCGAGTTTTGAAGTAGCAATATATTTTTTTTTTTCTTTTTCCTTAAATTATTAATTATTTAAAAAAAAACTATCACAGTCAAGAAATAAGTCTGTACAGTTAAATCTTGGTTTTCATTTAGGCGATTTTTTTTATGTCAAAGTACATAGTACAATCATTTTGTGTTTAGTCTAGATATTTATTTCGTGCAATTGTATCATTAAGAGAATCGCCGAGACGGGGTGAAGCTCCAATAGCTTGCAGGTGTCGCTTGTAGCGACGTGTCCAAGTACTGATACGGACACTGCGAATTTGAAACGTGAGTTGTATTACTCGTGGTAGAAGATTATATCTATACTAATATTATAAAGAGGAAAGATTTGTTTGTTTGTTTGTATTGAATAGGCTCCGAAACTACTGAACCGATTTGAATAATTCTTTCACTGTTTGGAAGCTACACTATTCCCGAGTGACATAGGCTATAAATCTTTTCTGAAAAAAATTAGGGATCCTTACTAAAACTCAAATAATATAACCCAAGGTGTAAAAAATTTACCTAAAATATTATTTACATCGCGTGATTTACGTCAAATATCGTTGAAATTTTTGTTAAAGAGCCGGGCGGAGCCGGAGCGAGCCGCTTGTATGTTATATAATGGCACAGCCCATGTGTTCCAATTTGAAACGTGAGTTGTATTACTCGTGGTAGAAGATTATATCTTATATAATGGCACAGCCCATGTGTTCCAATTTGAAGAATAGAACAATCATTTCAGTCATTTGGTTGGATATTATGTAAGGGAATAAATTTGAAAAATAGAACTATCGTTATATAATTGACTGATGTAGTATGGAATTGTTGGGGACTTCGGATTGTGAGGTCTTTACAGTCAGCTATCCACTTAACACCGACTTAACAAATAAGTGTGGATCGGGAACAAAGAATGTTTGTCATGATCGAGTTTCATGACTAATTTCGAATAAAATATATGCGGTATTGTAATGATAAAAGTCGATATTTAACAATTAAATCTAATACGACAACATGACTCAGTTATATTATATCTTTAATTTGTTATACTATCTTAAGAGATACGACGTCATCGACACAGGATACAAAAACATGTACCTACATTTTTTTTTTATTTTTATTGCATAGATGCGTGGACGAGCTCAAAACCCACCTGGTGTTAAACGGTTACCCGAGTCCATAGACATCTATAACGTAATGCCACGACCCACCTTGAGATATGAGTTCTAAGGTCTCAGTATAGTTACAACGGCTGCCCCACCCTTCAAACCGAAACGCATCACTGCTTCACGGCAGAAATAGGCAGGGTGGTGGTACCTACCCGTACGGACTCACAAGAGGTCAATATTCATTTATGTTAAATATATATTTATTAAATATATTCATTATACATACATATATTCATCCACATCGTCAAAAACAACTAACCCAATATAATTATACTGTTCTACTATCCCCATTGAGTATTAACATTGGCATTTGGGTTTGTATTGGACAAAAATATATATATTTAAAAAAAAAATTATTTATTTTTTAGTTTTCATAGTTACGTACGACTGACAACAAAGAGAAATAATGTGGTAAGAAGTATTTTTACGACTCACGAAAACCATAAAAATAATACTAAAATAAAACATGCAAAAACATGCAGTATACATTTATGAAGCAACATGCAATATATTTTTACTGGCATTCCCATACAAGGTACAAACAAAGTCACAGTCATAGGACGCCGATAGCGGCTTTCATAGCCAACGCAGCGTAAAATGTCACGAAATGATAAACAATACAAAATCGAAATATGTATACACAGTGGTGGTCGTATAATTAGAAATAATATCAACGGTCCTTGACATTATATGTAAGATATTTCACCGCAAACGTTTTTGTTTTGAAATTAAACAATAAACAGGACAACAATATGTTCCAACGATTTATTATATACTGGTTAATGACCGTTTTTTTTTTTTTTGATAATTATAAATATATAAATTGTTTCTGTATAAATTAAGTTTCAAATGACCAGTATTTAGAAACGGGAGCTTCGTAGGTAAAGGTTCCTAATATCAACTATTTGGTACGTTTGATGCGTTCGCTAATCGGAGACTTGTACTTTCATTAATTAAAAGCAGAATAACGGTACATAGAAATATATTCAGTTGTTCATAGTTTCGAATTGTCTTCCCGCCATATTTTTCATAGTTATTAAAAGCACTTACAAACATACGTTCCTTGAAGCCTTCCAGAACTTCACAGAAGAAGAAACTTCACAAAATGTTTAGATACTCACATGTGGCGCCCCCCTCGGGAACGGCGACAGACAGACAATGACCACGGTCATGTTGTCGCAGCCGAGGCCGCCCGTCGCGCAGTTCGGCGCTAAACATCGCTGCATTAACGCCTCGCAGACCGCGGCCGGCTCCCAGCCGCTCAGCAATCGAACTCGACAAAACGATATCACCTCCTGAACAAGATACGCGAGTGTCATGTGAATACATACACTTCTTTTTTTTTAAATACCACTATATATCTGACGTGGCAATTATGTATTGCCAGAGTAGAGTTTATAAATATCTTCAACTATTAATAATGTTATATCAAAATAGATTACATATTCTTCGGTTGTATAAAAATATTCATTTATTTATTTGAGCCTGCAATCAAATGAAATTAAATTAACAGAAAAAAGATAAGACGAGACGAAATAAAGACTTAGTAAAATAAATGGTGGATATTTACTGAGACTTCAGTACACTTTTTGGAAAACCCGAAAGACTGGTGGTATGACCTCTTGTGAGTCCGCACGGGTAGGTACCACCACTCTGCCTATTTCTCCGATGAAGCAGTAATGCGTTTCGGTTTGAAGGGTGGGGCAACCGCTGTAACTATACTTGAGACCTTAGAACTTATATCTCAAAGTGGGTGGCGCATTTACATTGTAATGTCTATGGGCTTCAGTAACCACTTAACACCAAGAGGGCTGTGAGCTCGTCCACCCAACTAAGCAATAAATAAAAAAAGACTAATACGGCAAGTGGTTTAGTTTCACGTTACGATTATTATGCACTTTCACAGATGCTTAACATTTAATAAACCATCGTTATAAGACTGTTAAAGCTCAAACAATACCAAATTACCAAAAAAAAAAAACAATTCACACAACTGCGCTTGTCGCGTTCCCGCCAAAATATCCCTACATCCCACCATATCAAGGAGTCATCACCGATTTATGTGAGGTGATACTAATATTTTAATCAGCTATATATTTGCATGTGTTCTGATCGTTATCAAAGCATAAAACCCAATCGAAAAAACAACAACATAATATTTTTTATTTAGCCGCAATGTATGTCAATATTAGAAAATCAATGTACGACAAAATCAAATTAGTCAAATTAAAGAGCTAAATCTAACAAACAACCTAATGTAACAATATATTTAGTGACTGACCTCATTAGTGAGAACTTCCCAGATACCGTCACAGGCTATGACGATAAACTCCCAGTCTTCGTTTACATGACGCACTTGCACGTCGGGATAAGCTGTAAAAGTTTAATATTGATTATTGTAAATTGAAAATTTTGTTTTTTAATATATGGACGATTCAGATCACAGTCCATCTTATGCTAAGCGACTATCAGGGTCTGTAGGTTTCACAACGGAATGTCGCCACACAGACTCGAAACAAGAGTTTTAAAAAAACAACTCTCTATAATGTCGCATGCCGGTCTACCATCCAGAACGGAACGTAAAATGCTTCGCAGCAGAAATGTTGGAAATGGGGCACCTAGCGATGGTATATTATGGATTATGAGAATTGGTACAGTTTGCATAAAACTGTCCAAATAGTACAGACAGCCAAACTTACCAGTAACAATCTGCTCTTGAGGAGATAATCTATAATTCCTCTTGAACACGTAGTCTCCCAAGGCTCGAGACAATGCGAGATTACCATTCACGCGATTCAACTGGACCCAACCACCACCAGCTATGATCCTACGTAGCTCCTCTTCGTTGTTGGGCTTGTGGTCATATGACAGTGTCTCCACCTGGGACCACAAGTGATAAGTTAAATAATATGAAATATTAAATTTAAAGGAATGAAAATCCACAAAACACACCCAGCACTACAGCTTAAAGAATGATCATTGTAACATTTTAATAGTCTCAGCATTTTTTTGGTTAGTTAAGATAAGGGATTTCATTTCATATTTTTTGTGTTATGACCTGGTAACAAAATCTTTAAACCAATTCAGGTCATTTTAAATTGACCATTGCAAAAAATGAAGGGTGCATATTTATAAAAATTTAATAAATAAAAAAAAAACTCTTTAAAGATGACAAAAGGTAAAAATAATACTTCTTTATTTTGTTTTACATGCGTAAAAGGTTGCTTGATCTTTTTGTAAGCCGATAATGCCAAGCCAAGGGCGAAATGTAAACAGTTTAACACAAATTTTAAAACTTTTATTATCTCTGGATGGTCAAATCGAAATTAAAAGCATTAGCATTCCTGTATATAAGTAACACTCATGATGAAGGGGTGATTTAGTTAAATATGTCGCAAATTTAAATGGGGCAGCCAATATAAAAACAAATCTTTTAACATATTCAATAATTAATTCTTAACCTATTTAATGGTATGTTTAAATTTTTGTTTTATTGCTTATATAGGTGGACGAGCTCACAGCCTACCTGGTGTTAAGTGGTTACTGGTACCCATAGACAACTACGACTTAAATGCGCCATCTTGACATATAAGTTCCAAGGTCTTAAGTATAGTTACAACAGCTGCCCCACCTTTCAAACCGAAACGCGTAACTGCTTCACGGCAGAAATAGGTAGGGTGGTGGTACCTACCCGCGCGGACCCACAAGTGGTCCTACCACCAGTAAAAAAACATGCATATAACCATAAGAGTTCCTCACCACACCCCTGACACTAGCCACGGCTCTGGAGTCGCCTACATTAGCGCAGTACAATGTGTTGTCCTTGATAAGCACCACCACTGCTGTACTGCCTGCAACCTTTTCTTGCAACATATCTTCTTCAAGCATAGCTCGATCTAGGTCTAGAAAACCCTGTAGACAAAACAATTTTCAAATGAACTTCTTCGATTTAAGTCGTCTTGCTCTAAAAGATAAGACGCCTATTGCATTTATGCCAAGCGATGCAACAGAGTTCGAATCCCGCGGGCAGGTACCAATTTTTGTAATGAAATACGTACTTAACAAACGTTGCCGATTGACTTCCACGGTACAGGAATAACCTCGTGTAATAAAAATCAAACCCTCAAAATTATAATTTGCGTAATTACTGGTAGTAGGACGTCTTATGAGTCTGGACGGATAGGACTACCATTCTCCTTATTTCTGCTCTGAACCAGTAATGCGTTTCAGTTTAATGGGTGGGGCAGCTGTTGTACTATGGGCTCACTTAAACACCAGGTGGGCTGTGAGCTCTCCCACCTATCTAAGCAATAAAAAACTGGGTTATCTGATTAAATAAATGTGAGTAACGACACGCCTTCTTGTTTTCTGATAAAAACTGAACTTTTCTGTGAATCTTAGCTAAAACTTGATATGAAATTATGTAATTTTATTAGTTTATACGATATGTTATGACTTTATCATGCAATTTTGCGGTTATAGTGTAATTAAATGAAATACAATCAACTAACATCCACAAAAGGTTTTCCAGTACACAAAATTGGCCACCCACTTACTAGACTACAACACATTGATCCATGTAATTGGGCAGTACAAAATAGACATTTGATATCATTTTGATTGTGATATCTATCTAATAGGCTTTGCAACAACTTATCACCAGTGAGTACATTTTCATTATAAGTGAATAAAAATTATCAACAATTATCAACCACAACTTAATTCATTTGTAATTAATTTGTTTACCTGTTTCAATGCCTCTTCAATGTTACCAAGGTGGTACTCGGGTCGTGCTGTTATATACTTATGTAAATGTTTCCCAGCATGTTCTGCTATGTTTGAACCTTAACCAACAATATTGATAATATTAATTTTTTTGTTAAAATTTTAGTGTACCAGTTTTTAAACGTCTATCTATTGATGAGATCTAATGATCACTTAGGATTTTTTATTTTAGTTTTGAATAGACAGTTCACCAGGGTTAAGTGGTTACCAAGACCCAAAGATTCACAATGTGACTGTTGCTTGTGTGACGTTGTGACCTACCCATGCAGTAAGGTATTTTTATACTCATGCTCACAAAACTCCACTACAAAATAATTTATGCAGGTCTGATGTTTATTACACATGTTGTTCATTCACCATTAAAGTTATTTGTGAACATATTAAGTAAACATTTGAACAGAAAAATTTTCACCTGCCTAAAATACCTCTGGATAATTATTGAAAAATCTATTCCTTTCAAAGCCTTTTAGAAACTATTTTAAATACCTCCATGACCATCGTAGACTGCAAAAAATGCAGTGCCCGGATCATCAGGTAGTGACAGTATATGTGTGTGTGAGTCATCCATGGACACTCGCCAGCCTTGCATGCATGATGATCCGACCAAGAACCGTGAATCTTGACATGTTGCTGACTGCTTCTCTGTCACAGGCTCAGAAAGGGTTTGCCCCATAACTCTGAAAAATAAAGGTTTCTTTTTATTTACTATATTGAAGCAAAACTTATTTAATTTAGATATTCCACTGAGAATAAAAAAAAATTACAAGAATACATGAAAAACTTAATAGATTGTTTTTACAATTTAAACTTTATTGGTTCAACAACATTATGTGGAATGTAAAGATCCTTCTGTTATATGGTATTTGCCATTGTATTCTCATATTAATGTTAATTGTACAAATGACAATTAAAACCTTTGTTTGTGCCATATTTAACCCAATATTTTTTTATTAATATATCTATATGCTTAGACGTTTTTAATTTGAATTTAAGTAAATAGTCAAAAAAAATTTCAACATCTCAATTACATTAACTGCTAAATAGGAAAAGTATTTCAACAGCTCGAAAACATTATCTAGGGTGGACCCGTAATCCATTTTCATTTACCAGATTAAATGATAAGATAATAGAAAATGTTTGCTACTCTAAAGTATCGAAGTTTAAAATGTAAACAGTGTAAAGTTTTGTGTTATAAAAGTGTACGCGGAGAGATGCTAAATGCTCAGAATCATCAATGATCAAGATCTTTCGTGACTAACACCTGATGTCATGCACTCAAAAAGTAACAAAAAATCTATGTTTTTACTTTTTCTAAATATTAGAGTTTTTGTTGAAATACTAAGGAGAATCTTTAAAAAGCTATTCCTAATGAACTTACAGGTAATAGTTTCCGTGCAAATTAGTGTTATGTATTAATAGTATTGCAACATAAACATGATAATACTACTTCAATTTCGTAAGTTTAGAATGACTTTTTCGTTATTACTTGTTACTCACATTTATTTTCAAATGCACTTTTATGATCACCGGTTCTGATACCTCTGTTGATAGCTTATTTTACAGTTTATTTTTAATAATTCCTCCCTAATGCGTAGGTAAATAATGAAATGTACGGTAGGTACCTACCTCTACTCAATGAATATTTCAAAATGTCAAGTAAAATGTGACATTTGGTTTTTTTTAAGGGATTTTATGACCTGGTAACTAAGATCTTTAAGTCATGTCTTATTTTATTGTAGATTCATATTTTTATGAAAAATTATATTATGGAGTGAAATGCAATGAAGATGATTAATTTGAGACATTAATCAACTGGGATGAAATTAAATGAAATGAAATGGGATGAAATTTAATCTCAGTAAAATGGTGGTCATTTACTAAGATTTTTTCAGTGGACTTTTTGGAGGATCCCGAGAAGTTACGTCCAGCGGCTTTGTTTCATTTTCCCACATTTGTGCACTTTCACAGATGTTAAACAGTTAATAAACCACCATTATTACACATTTAAATCCGAAGAAACACCAAATAGACAAAATAAAACAAATCACACAACTTCACTTTCAGTTCAGTTCAAGTGAATATACGTACTTATTACAAGCGTCTACCATTTAGCTTATTTGTGCTTTTTTACAGCTCGAAAAAATGTCTCAGTTTTGCTTTATTTGCAATAAACTTTTAACTGAAGATAAAACAGTCGTGGTTGATCGTGGAATGCCAACTTTAATCGAGGCTAGTATCGCGAGAGGTGATGAGCTTACTGAGTATTTAAGAACTCAAAAATCTGTTACGTGGATTGCAGAAAATCATATACCCGGAAAACTTCAATCACTCCAATAAAAAGAAAACCTGAAGAGGAACAGGCTAGTACTTCAAAAATAATTCCATGATGAATGTCCAGATGTCCTGATAATTGAAACAGCAATAGAAAAATTTAATGCAACAAACACAACAATTGTAGTTGAAGATGTTGATTTGTTAGTACTACTTACTGCAAGAACTCCAATGGATAACATTATTTATTTCCTGAAACCTGGAAGGGCTCAACAGCAAACAGTAATATATTTTTCAAAAAGTTTATCTGCTTATTCTAAATGCCAAAACTATATTTTATTTTTACATGCGATAATCGACTGCGACACTTCATCTACAATGTACAGAAGAGGCAAAGCGGCAGTATTTAAATTATTCGAAAAAAACAATAATTACGGAAGGAATTCGCTTTCTTCTTGCGGGTTAAGGAGCTCCAAAAAAAATTACTTGCATTGATAAATTTCGTTACTTAACTCTGGAACCGATTCAAACTTTACTCCCACCTGCTCTAGAAAAACTCCTCACACTATTTTTTGCAACTGCAAAAAAGGTTGTAGTGCCCAATGTGGCTGTAAAAAAGTCGAATTGCTGTATTTCCCAGCGTGTACCAATTGCCAAGGTCAGTCTTGCTCAAATGTCCAGTTGAGTACAATAGAGGAAGAATCCTGTGATTTTAATGAAGAGACCAATGATTCAGCCACATTTGAACAATTTATGAACATCCAGCAAGAGGAAGAGGAAGAATAAAAAATCGAAGAAGACATTACTGTTGAAGTAGACTTTCAAGAGTATGAATCTGATTAAAATATCTAAAGAAATCAAAACAATAGTTAACCGAATAACCAATAGCAATATCAATAATCAATAGCAATAATAAGGTAATATCTAGAACTTGACGAGTATTGTTCCCTCTTAAAATTGTCATGACAGTTAGTGGAGTAGGCCTACAGGAGAAACCACGGTAAAAAAAGAACGCGCCGAGTACACTACCTCACAGGTGGCGTGGAAATGTGTGCATATCATGTATAATGTGACTCTTAGAATCGCGATATCTCAGGAATGGTAACTCTTAAGAAAAAAATCATAAAAACTATTTTTGTAGAGAATTTGAAGATCTACAACTTTGCTTTGAAGTTTTATTTTGATAAAAACCGTTTTCGAGAAAAATACAAAAAACCTCAAATTTTCACCTTTGACCTCGAATAACTTTTCTAGCACACATGGGATCGATGGGGATTTTTAAACGTTTATTTGTAATGATAAACCCTAGCTCTCCATCAATATTTGGCTCTCCGGCAATTTTTGTTATTTCAAATGTCTATATTGACCGGGCTATAGGGAGTCCAACACTCATATAAATATTAGCTTAAGCCATTAAGTACATGAATTTTCTCCATGGATATCAAGTTTCAAGTCAATCGAATGCATGGTTCAGTAGTTATAACGGAACATCCGTAAAAACTGCTGTAGATTTATACATTAGTATAGATTTAGAAAATACGATGAATATGAATAGAGATATATGTATAAATAAGCTTTGTTTTATTACCTAAACATCCTCGATGCTGAATACATAGTCATTCTCGTGATATTTAATACTAAGCTGGAAAATAGTGCTTGATTAAGTTTGATTTCCCCACAGTAATAATTAACTTAGAAAAATTATTTTGGTTGCGAAAAAACACTTGTTACACAATTTTAATATCACAAAAAAAAACATACAATAACAAATAAATTTTGACACGCTAAATGCGTCAGTCAATCAACTAATAGAGAAAAGGTTATAGATTGAAATCTATTAAAAAGAATGTAAACACTCGGTGATCACATTCTGTATTGAGTTTATGTTTTGTATGAAGTTCAATAAAACCAACAACTTCTATCAATTCATAAGCTTCCGCCTATCCGAGACGCAATAGCTCTTTGAAAATTTGGAACAATCCGGTCATAAGGTTGTTACACCACTACAATCACAAAATGGGCCCGCTTTCTATGCTTTAAGACCTTCATATAATGTAGTGATTACTTGCTCAGTGGTCCTTCCAAGCTCTTGTCCAATCACCGTTCAAGTCGAACTCGTCGACAAGTTTGATGTGCTAGTTAACCCATAGACAAAATACCTATACCGAGTTTGTCGCCGGATCTTCTCAGTGGGCTACGATTCCGACCCCTTAGGATATCTAACGAAGCACTGCTCCTCTTGCCCACAAACGATAGTGAAGCCAGAATAGCCCCTTTATTCTACTGGCAGACAATTGGGCAAAAAAAGTAAAATGGGTACTCTGGGTTATCTTGTCAACTTTCTTTTCCTACCTATGCTGATAGCCTTGAGATGCTATATCAGCGTTATCCTAGCGTGTAGGTGAGCTCTCGGGGCTCTAACCTGGCAGCATTGCTAACTCTGGCCCTAGCAAGAAGAGTGCTTCGCAGAATCTACAACCAGATCGGAAACGCAACCCACTGAAAAAATCCGGCGACAGAATCAGTGGGCTGTCTGTATTAACCTACACCTAACCTACTGTATTAACCTACCGAGCCCTTCGTCGCAAGCGACGGGTTCGGCGAGGACGATGACCGGTGCTTGAGGTACCTAAAAGCACCGGTAATGGGTCGGGACGATCCGTGATGACGTGTGAATGTAACCCTCAATTGAACGAAATTATAAAACTAAACTATATAGTTGAAAGGAAACGAAGTTTAAAAAATATATTCTAATGGCTAATATAAAATATTGAGATTCAGTGAATCTCAATTAGATGAGTTTTGCGCAGGAAAACTTTTGAAAGAAAAAAAAATCAATGTTCATTTAAAATCATTTGCTAGAATTTCGGCCAGTTAAAAGTGAGAAAACAACTGTGTCATAATTTTCTAATTTATCGAACCAATCTCCATGAAGACCATCCATCCATGAAGATTTAAAGAATGCGGAAGTTAGGATTTATTCACACAGAGACTACGTAATTATAACGGGGCAGATTAATTTAATTTTGTTTCGAATAATATATTACCGATCTAGGTTCAAACTTCCTGCGTGTGTTATCAATACCATTTTTACTTAAAGCTTAGGGCATTACCCAGTTTATTTGGTTCTTTGTATTGACTAACTACGGGAAAAAATTATAGTCGATAAGGGTCGTTTTCTTTTGTCATAATTAAAATTAAGTTTCTCTCGTGGATACATTGCCAGTGGATTTATAATCGAATATAGCCGAAAGCTCAGTAGGGTATAAATGTAACAGTGTAATGATGAGGTTTCACTCATTTTCGTATTTGCCTGAATGAATTACGACTGTATTAATATGATATTTAGATAAACGCATAGCGCAATGTGTAAGTCTACCTACAGCTCTTAAATATTAAGCGTATTATCTATGCTTATTGGCAACATTCTCGCTCGACCTACATTGTTATGGTCTGTGGTAGACAGAAAGCCCGCCAGAACTGAAACATGCAAAATTGCACTCATATTACAATTTTAATTTCGTATAATAGAATATTTCATTATATTAAATATAACTTCCATAATAATTGTTCTGTATATAAAAGTCAACAAGAAAGTGATACGTCGATACTCCGAAACGAGTTTAAGCGCCTCACTTTCCGGCTCACGCAGGTGCTCACTGGGCATGGTTGCTTCGGTGAGTTCCTGCACCGGATCGGAGCCGAGCCGACGGCAGAGTGCCACGATTGTGGTTGCGACTTGGACACGGTCCACTGAGAAGATCCGGCGAAAAACTCAGTGGGCTGTGGCTGTGTCTGTGGATTAATTTACTTGCCGAGCCCTTCGTCGCAAGCGATGGGTTCGACGAGAACGATGACCGGTGCTTGAGATACCTAAAAGCACCGTTAGTGGATCGGGAATCGGGAGGATCCGAAATAACGTGTTTTGGGCCTATTTCTCAATAATAGGAATAGAAATGCAAAGTATTGATTTCGAAATAATTGCATATTTATTTATTAAGTTTTAGTTATGGTTAATATTATGTCTAGTGTATTTATTGTATTATTTATTTACTGGTGATGGTAGGACCTCTTGTGAGTCCGCACGGGTAGGTACCATCACCCCGCCTATTTCTGCCGTGAAGCAGTAATGCGTTTCGGTTTGAAGGGTGGGGCAGCCGTTGTTACTATACTGAGATCTTAGAACTTATATCTCAAGATGGGTGGCACATTTACGTTGTAGATGTCTATGGGTTCCAGTAACCACTTAACATAAGGTGGGCTGTGAGCTCGTCCACCCAACCAGCAATAAAAAATAAAATAAAACACGTGTGGCACTTGAGGACTACCGCGGTAAAGCTATTGCAAAGCATTTTTTATCAACTTATGCAATTACAATTAGATAATAATAATTTAATATTAAAACAATAATAAAAATAAGACCACGCTATATTTAAAAACATTAACAAAAGCAAAACATTAACTGTCCCCTTCACACTCATAAGCTAGACCGCGTGAGAGAGAGATGGGCAAACTTTTCATGATGCTCATGCAGTGCGGCGTCACGCGGCGCGCTTATTCACAAACACTACACCAGCGCAACGTGTGAATGTGTTGAACACTAGTTACATAGTAGGCGTAGTGGGGTGTCAGGTTATTTTCGTTACGGAATTTCTTGATTCAGTCGCCGTCCTCAAAGTCCGCGATAAAAGCTATGCAATATCTTAAAAATCTTAAAATTTTCATTTACATTCCAGATATTGTTAATTAGTATAGCAATAATGTGTAGACGGAACCTATCTCGGTGAATAAACTCTATTTTTAATTTTCGCGGTTTTCACTTGTCTCGATTTCATTGGTTAGTTGGCGTCGTCAAACACCCACACAGAGGTTTGTAAAAAATATGTCTCCTATCGCACTGTTACTATATACTCATACTTAAGTATATATCGATCTAAAGTACATGCTCGCACTTTAAGAGCATTTTTAAACCAATCAATTTGAGCTTGTGTTTGTTCTGAGATAGTTAGTGGATGGGGAATTTAGCAACTAAAAAGTTTTAAATTTTGGCGTATTCTGTATTTATTCTTAAATATTTTCTAACAGCTTTCACAGAATTTGGAAGTTCAATTATTCGACTTAAGCAAATTACAAGCTTTGTCGTGATTTTCTAATGAGAGCCTTTTTGTTTTATAAGAGCATGAGATTTTTTTTATCACTCGGTACACTTTTAAACTTCTACAAGTCTAGCTTCTCATTCGTTAAAACAAATTTTGTATATGTAGAATGTATTTACGTTCTTATCAGTTAAAATATGACGCAAATAAGAATCAACTTTTTGTTCCATTATTACGAAAGATGACGAAATTGAGGTCTACGTATAATCATTAATAAATAAATTTACCATTCTAATTACGCGCGTCTAATTTAATTACTGTTATTCGGTACGTACGGTATTGGACTTCGTTTGACTTTATTTATTCATTCGGTAATATGACAGGTTCGTGAAGTCAGGAAAAAAACAGAATATGATTATTTCCAATTGCGAATACAGATACACTAAAAACTTATGCTGAAACTAGCTTTTGCCCGCGACTCCGTCCGCGTGGAATAGTTCACAAATAATGCTTTATTTTAGAACAAATTTGATTAGCATACGTTATAGTGAGCCAACCTTAACATATAGACATGCTGTAGCGGACTTATTTTAGATCTTTTAAAGGGGAACAATTCTGTCATAAATTATTTTAGCGAAACTTTAACCGTTTCTGAAGCGCACGCAGCGGAAGCTCTCAAAAGGTAAAAATAACCCGGATTTTGAAACATTCTTTATTGGTGCTCCGCTTATATTGGTTTTAGCGTGATGTTATATAGCCTATAGCCTTCCTCGATAAATGGGCTATCTAACACTGAAAGAATGTTCAAATCGGACCAGAAGTTTCTGAGTTTAACGCGTTCAAACAAACAAACTCTTCAGCTTTATAATATAGATTACAATTGCTGTCTAAGCTCACGTGCTGTACCACACTTGAAAATACGAAATTACCAGTGACGTTGTTCTGGGTTTTGACGAACTGGACGGGTACGTGCACAGGAACACGCCGTACTTAGGGACCACGGTCGGCCGCTGTGCCAACGGGATCGGCGGTGCGGAATTCATCATCGACGGCACGACTTATCAACTCGCTAACGACATTAGGAAAGATCATTTACATGGCGGGATTAACGGACTTAATAAGGTGATTTGAAACTGTTATCCCCTGTAATATCATAAAGGCAGCTTTAGAGTTTCTCGTCAAATCTTCTCAATAGGTCACGAATCCGATGCGGGGGCAGATTCAGCGAAGCACTGCCCTTTTTAAGGCAAATGTTAGCAAATACTTTCAGGCTGAACCCCGTAATGTATGCAAAACAAAACGAGCGATGTAGGTAAGAAGAAAAAAAAAAGCAATACAATCTTTGGTACATACTACTTCAAATTTTCTTTAATAATTAACTGACTGGTGAACTTACTCGACGTGTTATCAGGCTCATACCGCAACGTTAATCATGCTGCAGTCCACCTTCAGACATGAGGTTAAGGTACCCTTTACATTGTAATAACGGCTGTTCTGCCTTTCAAACCGGAATGCGTCATTGTTACACCACGATTACACTAAGAATGTTAGCTCCAATATTTACCGGCTCACATCACTTCTTACCACAAGAACTGCTATGAAATTCAACGATGTTCGTCAGGATGTTTTTTTATGAATATGTGCATGATGTTTCAATTAGTAATAGATTGTAATTAAATTAAGAGAGTTCAAATTTTTATTTTGCTGCTAATGCGTCCCGTCTGAATGTTATTAGTGACTTTGCCTTTTTTTCTTTCCTAGCTATTCCAGTGTAACCGAGCGAGTAGGTGAGCTCTCGGGGCTCTAACCTGGGGGCATTGCTAAGACTAGCCCTAGCAAGAGCAGTGCTTCGCAGAATCCACCACCGGATCGGAATCGCGATCCACTGAGAAGATCCGGCGAGAAACTCAGTGGGTTGTGTCTATGGGTTGGTTTACTCTCCGAACCCTTTGTGGTAAGCGACGGGTTTGACGAGAACGCTAACCAAGTCTTTGTCAATGAAGCACAGTCGAAACACTCCCTCCATAATAATAATAATAAGAGGTGACCGACATGTGGAGGATGGTATCTACAGAAATAATCCCGATAGTTGTATCGGTGAATTGTTTGGTCCCTAAAAGCCTCTCAAAACATCTCGAGAGGCTTGGTCTCAACAAAAAGTCGGTGGTGGCCCAAATGCAAAAAGCAGTCTTGCTCGACAATAGTTCGCCGGTTTCTCTCCCAATAGTCCCTAACGCTCCGGCCGATTGTTGTCCACCTGTTGCCGGAGTGTGTCCTGCCGTCTTCTCAGGCGAGGCAGTGTTTAATACAAATAATAATAGGTAATAATAATGGACCCACGTCTTATTGCAAGCTCTTTTTTTTTCCTACCTATGATGATAGCCTTGAGAGGCTATTTCAGCTTCACCCTAACGTGTGTAGGTGAGCTCACTCTTTGCGTGAGAGCTCCTTTCAAAGCGCATAAATAGAAAGAAACTTTTTAAATAAACTCATTCGGTTTTCTCGTTCTAAATTCAACCATATTCCTTCGAGTTAAAGTAGAAGTTATGAATTTTATATAATCTTTGATAACTTATTTGCTTAAAACGATGTGTGCTCTCTCACTCTTTTAACTATTGAATCGAGATCCAATGAGTTATTTTCTTTCATTCACTCACTGTCCGACGGCCACGCGGTGCACGTATCTGTGTCAAGTCTTGTCGCTACATTTAATCAATAATTATAATTAGTGAACTAAAAATAAAGTCAAAACAAATAGTGCATTGAAATGGCGTGTCCTATGAGGTGAGCGCTTTGTTGCTGATTGTTAAACTTTTTATTAAAATATGTATTTTATTTATTTATTGCTTAAATGGGTGGACGAGCTCACAGCCCACCTGGTGTTAAGTGGTTACTGGAGCCCATTGACATCTACAACGTAAATGCGCCACCCACCTTAAAATAAGTTCTAAGGTCTCAGTATAAGTTCAAAGTAGGATAGTGTTTTCAAAGTAGGAAAACAGTGAGTTTTCTATTTTAAATAAAGAAAAGCTTACAACCCGCCTGATATTAAGCGGTTACTGGTTGATAGAACAATATGAGTGTGCCTAGCCCACATTGAGACAAGTAGAAAATGGATCTTGTATTTCAAACCTTCCTGATGAAATCGGAAAGGCCCTCGGGCCACAAGTAAACCTTCCGTCTTCAAATAATAAAAAAGTCAAAGCAACCATTATTATAAGGTTTTAATTAATTAAGATATAAATAAACATATTAATACTTTATGAATCGTAGCATTTACTATGTTTTTTATTTTATATTTAAAAATTCTAACTTTATGACTAGTTTATTTAGCACGAAAACGCGATTCAATGTTTATTTTATCTTTACGACTTGGGTTAATTAAATTAAATTGCAAATGTAGTCGGTTCATCGTATCGAAATTTGTCGGATTGTTTTCGGCCCCAATTTTAATTTTTTTATCACGCAATTCTACTTATATATGATACACTTCGGAAAATTCTTGCGTGTTGCAGTTTCAACGTAACTTACTTCAAATCTTACATCATCGTCCTGAATGCCATATAAGACGGAAATAGCTATTTTCTAAATAATAAAAAAAGACCTTTGAGTTATTTATTGATTACCTACCTATTTACTTCGGTTTTTAAGATTATATTCTATTTTTTCAAACAAGCGATGATACCAACGTAATTGACTCCGTACAGCCTATGAATATCTGTAAAAAAAAATGATAAAGTCTTAATAAATAATTTAGATAAGACTATTTTTTCAGAAAACAATATATTTTGTACCTTTTTATATACCTTACATATTATATATCATTATAGACGCCTTAGATTTACGTAAAGATATTTATTAAGATTTACTAAGACAACAGAAGAAAAAACCTGTAAAAAATAGAATAGAATAAAAGGGAATGAACTGAACCAAATGTATTAATGTGTATTCAGCTTATAAAGAAATTGCAAATTTACTTATTTAAAAACTCCGTCGTCACATTGCCCCAAAATTTCGGTAACAACAACGTGTTTTATTTACCTAAAAATATTGAAAGAGGAATTAAATTTAATAAAGATGTTTCCCACGGGCTTACCCTATTTTCATACCGTATTCCGTCAAAATCGGTTCGGTGGTCTCGCCGTGAAAGTGTAACAATCGCTAATTTTTAATCCCTTTTTTTTTTGCTACTTTTCATTCTAATGAATTCTATATGTTGCTCCAAATAAACCTCTGTCTAAGTTTGATTACTATTGTATGTGAAAGCCCATACAATATTTTTGGAGTTACGCGCGAAAAAACAAACCGACAGATCAACAATATAAATTAATATACATGGTTGCTGGTTTATGTTCTATTACCCTTTTTAGCTATCCCCTTTCTGTTTTATAACCTTTCTTTAATATATAAACACGTCAGATTCTGTAGTTTTGTCGTATTCATTGATTGTAAATTTAAATCAATTCAATCAATAATTTATTCAATAAAATATTGAATAAATTATTGATTGATTGATTGATTTGATGTGATTTGATCCACTATCGAACCGATTTGAGACTGATAACATTATTGAATTCTGACTAGACCCTATCCGGAATTGTACCTTTAACTATACGAATACCGCTTGAATCTTTTTCTTATTCTAATACATATAACAAGGCGTAGCTGCAATATTATTACATTCCGTTTACAATCTGTAAAGGGTTTCGATTTTTAAACATCGAATTCGTAAGTCAATTATTAATGAGTTGTATAATTTTGAAGTCATATGACGTAGTGATAAGATGAGGTAAGATTATGGAGGTGAAAGGAAGATAGGGAAGCGGTTAGTAGTAGCTAGATATTATAGAAGTCATTGACCTGTGTGTTCCGATTGATTGCAGGATAGACTATCGCTTGACCTCTGAACTTCTATGACTAAATGAAGTATGTTAGCAATAGAATACCTACTAAGTTTTATAAATGTTTATATAAGTATATAATTGTAGTCTTCTGTGCTTCTGCTCCCCTCCTAAGCGGCTGGATCGATTTTCAAGAGATTTCTTGTGTGTTTAAATAGATTCAAAAATGATTTAGATTCATAATTTGGTCAACTACAAAATGTTTTTTTTTTAAATAGTATATAAGTGTTTAAAATTTTAGGATTTAAGACGTGTATACAGCACAACGTCTGTCGAGTTCGCTAGTAGTAAAAATTGGTTCAAAAGCTACAAAAATAAGGTTGAAAAACAAGCCAAACTAAATATAAGATTTTTTTTTTATAATGATATTTTTTCACCTTAGTGATTACGACTCTTTTCATAGGTATACAAATTTTCCCGATAATCGGATGTTAGTAGTAATAGTGCATATTATAACCCTTATCGGATATGTCTATTTCTGCCGCGAAGTAATTATATTAACTGAGATTTCGATCTCAGATGTCAAGGCGAACGGTGGCATTTACCTTATGGTATCTTTAGGCTCCGCAACCACTTAGCATCAGATGGGACATGAGCTCGTTCAACCATTAATGTGATAGAAAATTAGATTGAAGGTTTCCGCTACACAAACAGATACAGGTCAAACTAATAAAAATATGTTAAATAGATGTAGTTTTTTAATTTATTCTCTAGAGCTTTGAAGTCGTAAAATAGAGTGTATAGTGTACCTACTTACACAGCTTCAGACGCTGTTGACGAACAGGTAATTCAGGTTCATTATGTTTAAAAAAAATACAGTCAAAGGCATGACAGTTGAACGACCTGTGTGGTAACAAACACTCAATGTAGTTGTGACTTTATATTATTACTATATACTATACCAGGGGTGGCCAACTTGATTAGAACCATGATCTTCTGACGAAACACTCTGCGACCTACCAACGACCTTTCATGAAATTTAATGAAACAATGTAGTTCAGTATACAAATAATTAGCATATAGTCTTCTATTAAAAAGATTAAAATAAACCTGAAATTATATATTAGAAGAGAATTATTGTGTAGAAGAGAGGATGAATGATGTGACGTAACGGTCATTAACAAATGATACAAGATGAAGATGATGCGCGTAGTTGTTGGTGATTACGTTGCGCAGTCTGTTCTATGTATTTATATTTTTTGTCTTGCCACAATCTACCGGTCGATCGCGATCTACCGGTTAGCCAACCCTGTACTATACTATCCATGCTTACACTTCGACCTTATGTCTAGACGTCTCAGGAAACTATTATACTTAGACCGATCGGGAGCTGTCCGCTGGTCTGTTCAAATAAAGCAACAGAAATTTACGGATGAAAATTTAAAACAAAGAAAAATTCTTTGGTTTTCTCTATCTTTGCCAAAACAATTTTAATGACACCAAACGACCGTGCATTTCATATTTTTAAGCAAATATTACAAACACGTCCAATAAATTAAGCAAAAATACAGAAAAACGAATAAAATGTCATATTTTCTTATTATTTTAGTGTGAATGTTTATGATAAAAAAAAATACAACATAAAACGGACTGAGTAAAAGAAACACCAAAATTCCCTCCCCATAGCATATTTCAATGATTATGCTACTAGTGATATAACACAAAGAGGGTTATCGTCAGACAGGCGACCGGTCGTGAAACTAATGCCTAGTCCTTATGCAGTATCATATAAGGACTTGCTGAGTTGCTGCGCCAAACCCACATATGTGAAATAAGGACAAGAAGTAGAAGAATATAATATAGTTAAAATACAATAAAGTACGTTCATTTGCGTCTAATGAGCGGTGTCTCTATTAGTCTCCAATCATCAAGGCTCGATGATGAACGGTCTCACGTTGCCCATATACAGCAGGTTTCCCCAATCTACATCACGACTTCGGTCCAACTTGTGTGAGGCAATCCAATGCTGGGTTGTCAGTTCGCGGTCGCCTCATTAATTTTTTGCCCTCCGCAGCCTTTACTTTACTTTCGAATGAATGTTTTTAAACTTATCGGCGTAAGGATAGTAAACTTCCCTAAGCTGCCAAAAGTAACTATACCGAGTTTCAAGTTAATCGGTTAGGCGATGTTCGAAAGTATAGATCACGAGTAAGCCTTAAAATTTTTATGAATCACATTTAGAGCTAGACGAACAACCATAATAAAAAAAAACCTGAAAATTCCTTGAATTGATTAGGTAAATTGATGTTTTAAATAGTTTTTGACGTTTATTGCTAGTTTACATTTAGTAAAGAAAATGTTTATTTTAAGATGATCTATGATTTTTGTTATATGTTAAAAGTATATCTATTTTAAGACAAAATTTACCAATACCATCCGTAGGGTACACCATGTTTTGAATTAGGTACGGAGTTACATATTTAGGCTCTACAGGAATATGCTGCTTATGGGAATATGATTACGTCAAGGCTAATCAATATTATGTCAACTAACATTTAGCCGCCAATTTTATCGTATAGCTGGGACTAGTCAGCGAAAAATGGAAGGAGCAGAGCTCAAATCAAAAGCGAGGAGAATGTCCGGATCTCGATTGAGAAATCGTAGGTTTATTTCTGTACCAGCCATTTTCGGCTTTACTGAGTGTTATTATTAGGTAGATACGTTTAGGAAATGTGCTGTCATCTGTCGTCGTTGCGGATTGAACTCAAACTGCAGCATAGGAAGCACTTATTTATTCCAAACGCACCTTAAAATCGGATACATTGATAATCAACTGGTTTTTATATATTTGAATCTTTTGAAACGTAGAACGCAATTTTTATCGGTAGGCAGCGGCTTGGCTCTGCCCCTGGCATTGCTGAAGTCCATGGGCGACGGTAACCACTCAACATCACGTGGGCCGTATGCTCGTCTGCCTACAAGGGCAATAAAAAAAAAACATGATGTTTATCTCTCAATCTGACAGCCTGTCTTTTTTCTTAGGGAAGTCTCCCGTTGCTAGTGCTGTGTGTGAAAAACCATTCAACCAACCATAAATAATCATGGTTTCGAGGGATATCACCATCTGATTCTGTCTTAGAATGCAGCGAACTCTCTCCCTCTAGTTAAAATATGGTGAATCTCTCGCGAATAGGAGGGATTGACTTTGGTGTCTGTGAGGTTCGATAACCATTTGACAACCAGGTCAAGCCTGAGCTCACCACTCAAACTTCTTTTTTTATATATACTAGCTGACCCGGCAGACTTCGTAGTGCCTCAATCGATAAATAAAAGACCTAAACTTTTGTATAAAATAAACTTAAAACAAACAAAAGGAATCCGTCCGACGGGGGACACATCAAAGGGAAAACAAAATTGTTATTTTTATTTAATTCCGAACATTTTCATTCATTAATCAACCTTTTAAACCTTCTCTGGACTTCCACAAATAATTCAAGACCGAAATTAGGTAAATCGGTCCAGCTGTTCTCCAGTTTTAGCGAGACTAACGAACAGCAATTCATTCAATTTAACGGCGGTCTGGTGTAGTGGTAAGTGACATGGTCACTACACAAGGGGGTTGCGGGTTCGAATCCCGCCAAGGGAAGATATTTGTTTGATAAATATAAATGTATTTTCCAGGGTTATGGATATATATGTATGTGTATAATAAAAATCTTACATTTATTTCCGTTATCTGGTACCTTTAACACAAGTTCTTTACGAACTTATCACGGGACCAGTTAACGTGGCGTGATTGTTAGTAAATATTTATTTATTTATTTTTATATATGTAGATAGATAGATAGATTATTTTGTACTCTTTGACCCAGATCAGCGATCGACGAAATAAATGGCCAAGAAGGCGCACACCTTGGCAACGAGGCCGGCATGCTTTACGGGGAATATTTGATGCTGGATAAACTGCTGTCTGCGCAGAGGATGCTCAGCGCTGAATCTTCTAAACCTGTACACGATGAGCATCTCTTCATCATCACACACCAAGGTAACATCCATATCCATAAAAATAGATTACAGTTGCTATTTATTACTGGTGGTAGGACCTCTTGTGAGTCCGCGCGGGTGGGTACCACCACCCTGCCTATTTCTGCCGTGAAGCAATAATGCGTTTCGGCTTGAAGGGTGGGGCAGCCGTTGTAACTGTACTTGAGACCTTAGAACTTATATCTCAATATGGGTGGCGCATTTACGTTGTAGATGTCTATGGGCTCCAGTAACCACTTAACACCAGGTGGGCTGTGAGCCCGTCCATCCAACTAAGCAATAAAAAAAAACTAGCACGCGTTAACGTCGAGTAATTTAAATCTAGTTTCTTTAACCAAGGTCATGACTATGTATAATTACACTTCAATACCCATAATAAAGGCGTTATTAGTCCAAGTACACTATAATTACTGTATCACTACTTTTAAAATAGGTTTGCATGTAAAACTGATTTAAAAACATCATGTAAATTTCAGTGCATATTCCATGTTCTTTAAATAATTTTAAGTATAAGATCTTTCGTCCCGTTAAAAAAAATTAAGTACCTAAATGTATTTTTTTGAAGCGATTTATTAATTTAGATTATATTTTTTTACTGTTATCACCATATATATGTAAATATTATGAAATAAAATACAGATATGTAATAAAATATATAAAGTATAAAAGATAATTCTTATTGTTTGTTTATTGATATAGCGTCAAGAAGTTTTTATTTTTTACATATTAAATTTAAATTCACCGCTTAAACGCTATTAAATTTAATTAGATTGGCGTACCTACACATTGATCTGCGAGACTATACAACAAACGAGTATTCAAATTTGAAAGTATACTTTTACGTCAAAATGCATTTCCGACAACGTTGCGACCGAGTTACCGATTTATGACAACCAAGCGTAATTTACGTAATCGACCTAAATCACATACATGCTGCATATCATCAGATAAATATATTGCTCACCGAAACTCGTATAGATAATACAAGTGTGCGTATTTATAATTTAAAACAATATGATTTTGACACTAAACATACCGATAACGAGTCAAATGACCCATCTTGAACTTTTGCATTTAAAATTCACGTATCATCTTAGTGCTTTATCACATTTGACTTCCCGATTTTTTCTTACCAATTAATCTACAGTCATTATATCAAATCAAATCAAATCAAAAAAGTTTTATTCAACATAAATGAAAGTACATACTTGTTGAACGTCAAAAGAATTACCGCCAATTCACAAGAATTAGCCTCCGTCCTGAGAAGAATTGGCAAGAAACTCAGCGGGCATGTTTTTTTTTTTTTTTTTTTTTTTTAAATATTAGATTTTTATTTTTATTTTAAATATTTTTTTTTTTTAAATATTCATATTACAATAAGTAATTATAACATAACAATTTTACAATATTGAAATTCCCGGAGCGAGCAACTCATTCCCACTTTGTGCAATCTTCTAGATAATATACTATATATTTTTTTGTTTAGTTTTGTTTATTTTGAGTGATACTTGTCGTATACCGTTATCTACCTGCTATTGTACAAATAGGTACCAGTGAGTGTGAGTATGATTAGTGTTAAATAATTAAGCCCTGCCCATTTGTGCCAAAGTAGTGTTGAATTTCGATCGCAAAGAAGGGACAGTCGTGTTTTTTTTTATTGCTAAGATTGGTGGACGGCTCACTGCCCATATGGTGTTAAGCGATACAGGGTGATGGTACCTACCCGTGCGGGCTCAAAAGACAATCAGAAAATTTTACTTCGACGGCGATTTGTCAAAGTGAGTGACGATCACTCATGCTATTTAATATAGCTTTATATACGTACTTAATAACAACTGAGTTGTCACTAACGATAATAATAAAAAAAAAAAAACAAAAAAAAAAACGACTTAAAAAAAATCATCAATGTAGTCGAAGTCAAAAAGAAAAACTCAAAAACTACTAATCGAACTTTGATTAATTTCACATTCAAGCACCGGCTTTCAATTAAAAAAAAGGATCATTGAATTCGGTTCACCTACAAAAAAGTTCTGAGGTACACACATAATATTATTATAGAAAAATACAGGCGCACCGAAAACCTCTCCTTTTTTAAGTCAATTAATAAAAATAATAAAAATAATAAAAAGTTAGAAGAAATTATATTTCCGAAATGTAAGTGTAAAATTACGAAATATTTGAACCTCAAAAGATAATTAATTAAAAATTAATTCACACTTTCTCCATTGCGTAATAATTTGATGTAATTTCTGTAAGTTTTTTACTGGTGGTAGGACCTCTTGTGAGTCCGCACGGGTAGGTACCACCGCCCCGCCTATTTCTGCCGTGAAGCAGTAATGCGTTTCGGTTTGAAGGGTGGGGAAGCCGTTGTGACTATACTGAGACCTTAGAACTATATCTCAAGGTGTGTGGCGCATTTACGTTATAGATGTATATGGGCTCCAGTAACCACTTAACATCAGGTGGGCTGTGAGATCGTCCACACATCTAAGCAATAAAAAAATAAAAATAAAAGTTTGGCAATGCGCTTGTGTACAAAGGCAAAGTGTACGCCACTTCAATGGACAAGTCATAATATATAAATGTAATGTAAAAAAAATGTAAACATTTCCTAACAGTTCCTTCTGGCTTACAACTGGGCTGGATATTTGTTGAATAACACTAAGTTCAGTTCCAACTTACCATCAGTAAATAAACTGGGCACATTTTTATATCTAATAGACGAACATTATTTTTGTAAGGGAATTTTTTCCCGTTCTTTATATAGTAATCAAGTTACTCAAATATAACCTGTTTCATAGACAAATTGCTTAATTGTTGCCACAGCCTACGAACTCTGGTTCAAGCAGATAATATTTGAAGTGGATTCTGTGAGGGCATTACTTAACGTGGAAGGCTTGGACGAAAGCCACACCATGGAGATATTGAAGAGACTCAACAGGATTGTGCTCATCTTGAAAGTGAGTATCATTTTTTATCACCTAAACTTCCGTTGTCAAATAAGTACAAGATGTTATTGTATTATTTGACGATAATATATCAGTAAGCATTGGAACAAATAAAATCGATTAATAACTAAAAACTTTACGAGATAGGATCACAAGTTTCAACATGCAGCGGCGACGATCACAGCTCTATACGATGACCAATCGATTATGAGCTACCACTAAAAACATGTTGTTAAATTCATTAATGATAACGCATCCGTCAGTATCAAACATAAATATATCGAACAAGCTACGCATAACCGCCAAGATAAGCCGCAACCCTGACAGTTGACCCGAAACAATAAAAATTTTTTTTTTAAATAATTATCTAGTTCAAAATAGTTGCGTTGAACTGTTTGTTTCCTGAAGTGTCTTCTAGATACACGCCCGTTCTATATACTAGCATTAACCGGTTGTTGTAGTAAGATTTTCCTATGTCCAGCCATTGTTGACATCTGTCAGGTGAACAAGAAGACAGAGAGATACTTCAACCAAATAAGATCGGAGATTGTAGTACCTAACGGCCGTCTGGTGTAGTGGTAAGTGACATGGTCACTACACAGGGGGGTCGCGGGTTCGAATTCCGCCAAGGGCATTATTTGTATGATAAATATAAATGTCTTTTCCAGGGTTATGGATGTCTATTAAATATATGTATGTGTATAATAAAAATCTTACATGTATATCCGTTATCTGGTACCTGTAACACAAGTTCTTTACGAACTTATCACGGGACCAGTTAACGTGGCGTGATTGTTAAAAAAAAAAAAAAAACTATAGGACGCAATTTGATCCAATTTTCATGCAGACAAAGGAAAGTTAGGGAATAGAGTACGGGAGAGTGATACCCGTCATCTTGTGGCAATGAGAGAGCTACATACATTTAGCCTCATTTTTCGATCCCACAGAAGCTCCAGTGAAGCTGTTATTGAAATATTTAAAACTACTAGAGGTCCCGCAGTAGTCGAANAAAAAAAAAAAAAACTATAGGACGCAATTTGATCCAATTTTCATGCAGACAAAGGAAAGTTAGGGAATAGAGTACGGGAGAGTGATACCCGTCATCTTGTGGCAATGAGAGAGCTACATACATTTAGCCTCATTTTTCGATCCCACAGAAGCTCCAGTGAAGCTGTTATTGAAATATTTAAAACTACTAGAGGTCCCGCAGTAGTCGAAATTCGACTATAATTAATTGGAATTCTAAGTTTGTACACTATAATGATTGTATTTTATAATCACAAATTTCGCCAAGACTACACTATAAAAAATATTAACAAAGACAAACAATATTTAATCTCAATTTGACAACAGACGTCAAGAACAAAAGTTTCACAATAAATAGTATGCATGCGTGTGTGCGTCAAATACATGGTATGTAGTGTGTGTAATGTTTTCTTTATCGATTTAATGTATCTTTTATGCATTATTTAAAAAAAATTTTAACATTGTGCACTTCTTCTCTATATTCTCTATAAGTGTGTAAAATTTCATACTCCTCCGTCCGCGCAATTTTCGTAAAAAGGGATACAAAGTTTTTGCTTCACGTATTAATATATAGATTCTGTTACAAAAACGTCCAAGATGGTTAATCGTTATCAATATTAAATTAATGTCGCCGCACATAATGTGTCAGTATTTACGATGTTGTACGGAAGATAGCACTAGTGAACCTATTAATAAACAGTTCTGTTTGTACTAATTGAATTGAACGCACTTTTACAAATGTAAAAGCGAATATTTATTTTCTATTTACCGCAAGCTGATATCTTAAATAGATTTACATATTATTATGTAAATATGATCTTTATGGAGCGATGATCTTTATTTAATTTTAGACACTAGCGAATGACCGGATTTTTTGATAAATTGTGCTTTTTAGAAATTATATTTAAATACGAATTACATATTGATATTATATTACATAATTTGTTATTTTCTTTCAATAAAAAAAAAAAAAAGTTTATGCTTAAGTTGATTATCGATAAAGTTGATTATTGAAAACACGAATAAAACAACTTTTTCTGAAAATAAATCGTAGCTAGATCGATTTATCGCCCCCGAAATCTTCTGTATACTAAATTTTATGGAAATCGTTGGAGCCGTTTCCGAGATTCAGATTAGGTATATATATTATATATATATATATATATATATATATATATATATATATATATTTATACAAGAATTGCTCGTTTAAAGATATAAGATATATCGTATTTTTTTTTCATACGTTTATGGCTTTATCTTGTGAGTTAAATGTATTTATTGGTTTCAAAGAATGGGTGTCGTATATAAGGACGGATATCTATCAATAGAAATGCTTTAAATAACCATTTTTATATAAAGCTTTTTACGTAAGGAGTGGACCGTTGATCTTGAAAACCAGTACGAACATAATAAAAATTACTTTTACGGTTAAATCCCGCATTTTATAAAAAAAATTACATGAACACTCATAAGAATTCGAATTGTCGTAAATATTATACTAACGATTAAAAAAAAAACATCCTAAAAAGATTTCGGTGGCCTGTCTGAACGAGGATATGCGAGAGAAGAGTCTGAATGCAGAGATGACGTATGATAGGTCTGAATGGAAACAGAGGACATGTTGCAACAATCCAATATACTTCGATAAGAGGAACAAGAATAAGAAACCTGATATTAAGCCGTAATAACTAATTTGATCTGTGTCCACGGCTCGAGAAGACCGAAGAAACTACTAACTAGGTAGTATGAAGATCAGCATCTGTTTCTATTTCTCCTTAGAATGTTGGGTCATCGAGACGTTAATCTATATATATAAATGAATTGCTGTTCGTTAGTCTCATTAAAACTCGAGAACGGCTGGACCGGTTGGCTAATTTTGGTCTTGAATTATTTGTGGAAGTCCTGAAAAAGTTTAAAAGGTAGATAAATATGAAAATGCTTGGAATAAAATAAAAACAACAATTTTGTTTTTCCTTTGATGTGTCCCCCGTCGAACGGATTCCTTTTGTTTGTTTTAAGTTTATTTTATACAAAAGCTTAGGTATTTTATTTATCGATTGAGGCAGTACGAAGTCTGCCGGGTCAGCTAGTAAATAATAATCTTTAGCTCAGAAATCGAGGATAAATTCTGATGATTATGCTCCTTCAGAATGTAACTCGCCGATTTTATCTCAGACTATTTCGAGACCTGTGTCTACAAATTAAATAAATAGTTTGTTTAAGAACTTTAATTATGTACAATTTTATGTGGCGACTGGATTACCTAAAAGTGTGAGATATATTGCTTTTTTTATTGCTTAGAGGGATGGACGAGCTCAAGGCCCATCTGATGTTAACTGGTTACGGAGCTCATAGACATCCACAATATAAATGCCGTCACCCACCTTAACACATGAGTCCTAAGTCACAGTTTTACAGTACAACGACTCCCGAATGGTCAAAGCGGAACGCATTACTACTTGACGCGCAAAGATAGGATATAGTAAAATGAAACCCGCAAAATTATAATTTGCGTAATTACTGGTGGTAGGACCTCCTGTGAGTCCGCGCGGGTGGGTACCACCACCCTGCCTATTTCTGCCGTCAAGCAGTAATGCGTTTCGGTTTGAAGGGTGGGGCAGCCGTTGTAACTATACTTGAGACCTTAGACCTTATATCTCAAGGTGGGTGGCGCATTTACGTTGTGAATGTCTATGGGCTCCAGTAACCACTTAACACCAGGTGGGCTGTGAGCTCGTCCACCCATCTAAGTAATAAAAAAAAACAAAAAAAAAATGTCTACCCGAGCTAGCTCACAAGAAACAACAACCTCCTGACAATAATAACGCAAATTAGAATTTTTGCGGGATTCTATTTTTATTACACACGCTGTAGTTTAAAAAGTAAAAAGAAAACACACTTTCAAAGCGAGCCGAATTAAAAATAATTACGTTTTTATTCTAATGATTCTGGTTTTAGCCAAATTATTGAATCTTTTTCTGTTATCGTGGGTCGTGTGCAAATTGAAAAATTCATTTAAATAAATAGATAGACAGAACGACGGAGGTCAAAGTAATAAATATTATAATTTTCGTTCGCGTTCTCATTGGCTTTAAAATATTTTAAAAGACATATTGTTTTTGCGTATTTTCACGTATTTTCACGTCTTTTTCATACTACTGTATATGTTATAGTAAAAGTAGGTTTTTTTTTATTGCCCTTGTAGGCAGACGAGCATACGGCCCACATGGTGAGTGGTTACCATCGCCCATGGATTTCAGCAATGCCAGGGGCAGAGCCAAGCTGCTGCCTACCGCTAAAATGTACACATTTTCCGATAAATGTGCACATTTGCCTCCTCGTTTGGCTAATGTGCATACAACTAACATTTACAATTTCAAACAAGGGAAATGTACATTGAATTCACAATGATCATGTCGTTTTGGTAAATGTGAGCATGGCATACAAAATACTAAATCACAAGTGCTAATAGTGTGGTGCGCATGCGCTTGCGCACAATGACATCCTAACCTAACCTAACCTACGACATATTATATAATCTATAAAGAAAAGTATGCTTTGTTTGTCATTTATATTTTTGAATTAAAATAATTTTCGTTATTAAAGCCTTTTGTATTATTATATTATGTTTATTTAAATAAATATTTTTTTACTGCAACAACATTATTAATTAATTTGTATTCCAACTTTTCTTAAAACATGAAGGTAAGAGTATACATTTACCAAAACGTCAAGGCAAGAGTACATACACATTTGTCGGGAAATGTACATATACATTGTATTCAGTTCACATATACCTAACTTTTTGGCAAATGTGCACATTTACCGGTAAAAGTGTACATTTCCCAAGAGTGTACATTTACTGTAACACATATAACTAGAAGAACTTTGTGACGTGTACTTTGTTTATACATATAAACATACAGTATCAAATGTTAACTTTCCACTTCGACACCAGACACTGTCTCATTTCAAATTGACTTTCTTATAATATAACAACTATCAAAAATTCTCTTGCAATCTTGCTGCGATATGTGAATATATTCTAACTATATAAAACTATTCACGAATAAACTCGTATTCTAAATATAGGGTGCAGTTTTTCTTAAAATATAAAATATAGATATAAATATAAAATATAAATATGCAGTCCAATTTACTTTAATTTCAATAAAATTGAGGAACTTCTTCAAAAAGTTAATCAAACATTGAAATACATTTGTTTTGTTTAATTTGCTAACAATATACAGGATGTGATATTTTTAACAAAAGAATTATTTTTGAAATTTTAAAACGAAAAAAATAATAATTAAAAGTAATTTTTTTTTTTAATTTTGGTTTGGCTATTTGTTGGCTTCTGGTATCTTTCGTGGCATTGTCTATCGCAGAGCGCACTCGAGAAACAGAGGTAACGTTAACTAGTGTCATTCGCACTGATGTCAATGGACTCCTATAACCATTCACACCAAGCAGCTCTTGTGCTATCCGAAGTACCAAAAACCTTGTATAAGTAGTTTAAAATAGTTACACCCCTTTTACAGACAGGCTTTCATTTCTCTCTAGCTCTTAAATGAGCTAACCGCCTAATTGATTTAAATAAATTAATATCCATAACATAACATCTTCAAATACATTTCCAGCTGCTGGTGGATCAAGTGATGATTTTGGAGACGATGACACCGCTCGACTTTATGGATTTCAGGCACTATCTCCGTCCAGCATCAGGCTTCCAGAGCTTGCAGTTCAGACTACTAGAAAATAAGGTTAACCAATACACTCTATACATAAATAAGCAAAGACGAAAAAAATCAAGTACCATTTCCGACTTTGATCATTGAGCATACATTACCGGTGGTTAGACCTCTTGTGAGGCCAGGGTGGTGGTATACATGTGCGCTATTTCTGCCGTGAAGCAGTAATGCGTTTCGGTGATTGATCCTTAAATACCTTCTAGGGGAGAAGGTAATTTTATTTATAATTATTACATCATATTTATAATTATAATTTGGGTAATTGCTGGTGCTAGGACCCCCTGTGAGTCCGCACGGGTGGGTACCACCACCCTGCCTATTTCTGCCGTGAAGCAGTAATGCGTTTCGGTTTGAAGGATGGGGCAGCCGTTGTAACTATACTGAGACCTTAGAACTCATATCTCAAGATGGGTGGTGGCATTTACGTTGTAAATGTTTATGGGTTTCGGTAAACACTTATCACCAGGTGGGATGTGAACTCGTCCATCAATATAAGCAATATAAAAAATAAATAAATAAAAAACGAATGTGATATTTGGTGGTTAAAAGTTAGCTAGTTGTAGTGCCAATTGTAAGCCCGCTTTACCCGTATTTCTCATCCTGCTAATTGGATCGAAGCAGTGACGAGTAATTGTGAGATAGCCGTTGTACATAATACACATGAAACATGGACTGCATTTGAAGTTGGGTAGGAACATTCGCGTTGTCCTGTATGCACAATAAGATCAGCCGCCTACCGAGAGCAAATCACCAAATCGACACCAATTTAATTCATAAAATATACGCTTTAATGATTTTTCTTTTAGCTTGGTTTGAAACAAGCCCTGCGCGTGAAGTACAATCAAAATTATCAAACCGTGTTTGGCGACGACCCTGAAGCTATGGACTCCTTACAAAAGTACGTTTAATTTTATCTATATTGTCTTATTAGAGGGCGTCATGGCCAAAAGGATAAGTGGACCGGCATACAGGTATCAAGTAACTATTTCTCTTCTTCTTCTATATCGTTCCATTACTGCTGAGGATCGCGCCACATGTGACATTCTTCCATTGTGTTTGATCATGGGTGGCATGGACCGCATGGTACAGACTACCACCAAGTGCTTGTCTTACTAGATCTGACCGTCTGGCTGCCCTCTATGCAACTATGCCTGGGTTCTAATCCCGAATGGAAGCAATAGTTTTTTAGGTGCGAAATATCGAGACCTTTTACAAGAGCAATATATTTCAATTTTTTTTGCAAATTTTGTGTGACCTTCTGCGTGACTTCGATATTGAAAGACAACGAAGCTTGTTCACGAATGCTCAAAGTTGCCGCGCCATATAACATAGATGCTAATGCTTTGCGACATTACAAACTAGTTACTTATATCGTCTTTTGACATTAAAAGTGTACAATTTCCAAAAATATTCGAAATTGAATTAATATGCGGAATCATTTGGATACCAGTATTTTTCTCATAAATACTGTCAAGAGAGCGTAGTTTAGTTTTTGTTGTTTTTTTTTAATTTACCTATGCTTTGACTTCTATTAACAAAATTAATACATAATTTTATCATTTTTATCTTACTTTAAAAGACAGATAATGTAACTGGTAAAAATAAAAAGAAATATTGCAAAGATGATTAATATTTAAAAGATCACATAAAACTTTAAAACACTCTCCTCCTGTAAAATTAGTAAGTTTTGAGATTATCTATATATTAATACGTAAAGCAAAAACTTTGTATCCCTTTTTACGAAAAAATTGCGCGGACGGAGGAGAATGAAAATTTCCCACACTTAAATAGAGAAGGAGTGCACAATTTTTTTTAAATAATGCATAAATGATGCATTAAATCAATATAGAAAACATTAGGCACACTGCCATGTATGTGACACACACACATATCTATATTATATACTCCACTGAAGCATGATATAACCTTGTTTATTGTCAAACTTTAGTTTGTCAAAAACTGTGGTCAAATTGAAAAAACGTTAATATTGTTTAACTTTAATATTATTTGTCTATAGCGTAGTCTTTGCGAAATCTGTGATTAGAGAAGTATAATAGTCTTTGACAATATAACCATAATAATGTTCAAAATTATAATTTCAATTAATTGTAGTCAAATTTCGAATACTGCGGGACCACAGTTTTAATGCGAGAAGACGATATGTCAATTAAATTTATTCGACAATTATAGATCTGAACAAGAACCTGCACTGCTAGCGCTGATCGAGCGTTGGCTGGAGCGTACTCCCGGACTGAACACGCACGGGTTCAACTTCTGGGGGAAATTCCAGGCAACAGTCAATAAAATGCTGAAGGAAGATATAGAGACTGCTAATGTAAGTTAATTTTAAGAATACCGAGAAAAACAAGTTCTATATACAATACAATAATAGCTTCAGGGCTTTGTTGAGACTTGCACCCTATTGTAGTGCATCAGGTATGTGCACCGATGCATATATTGATGATTATTTCGTGATAATACGCAAAAAAGGTCGCATCCAGTAGGAGGTAGCACCAACAACGTCTTGAAAGTATTAGCAAAAAGGCTGGACCGACCCTGGGTAGGTTCATCAAGTTGCACATTCTGCATGCTGCTTGATTGATATGTTTAGATTTACTTAAATACTAACATAGTTCATTAAGTTATTTATTATAATAACACACTGTGAGACTGATGTCCCGAAATAAAAGATTTTATTTATGTAGTTTATGTGTAATTCGGCTGAGTTGAAACACAATATAAGTCATAACCTAACGTGTAAAATACTCTTATCAAGTTCAACAATTACGCTAGGATTTGAATTAGGCTGTAACCGATTTATTTAGTAAATATGTCGGAACTTCAAAGATTAATTAATAAAATGTAATGATCTTAAAAAAAAGTGTTAAATCGTATTGAGACCATATGTCAATGATAATTTATGGAGTACAGCAGAGGGTGATAAGATATCACTGCAAGCCGTTATGTGCATAATGTTTAAAATGTTTTGTATTAAAAATAAAACGACACATTTGCCGTATGCATAAGAAATATAGATTTAAGAGATAATGACGCGTGTTAAAAGTTATAGAACGTTAGAAAGTTTATAGCGATAACAATATGGCGGACATATTTCGCGCGTTAGGCATGTAAATTGTATTAAATTTTACAGCTCGAGTCCATAGACGCCGTTCGCCGCCATCGGCTTCAAGACGTGGAGAATAGAAGGGAGATTTATCGTTCGATATTTGATCCGACTGTGCATGACGCGCTCAGGTCCAGAGGAGAAAGGAGGTATGCAGAAAATTATTGTAATAGTTCTTAGACCCAACCGTGAGGGGTTTTGTAGTAGGAATAGTCCAGTTGCGCGGGAATCTTGATGTTAATGTGATTTGATATTTGGTAAAATGTTGAACACATCAGTACCGTTTTAGATTGAAAATTGGTGGAAATTAAAAATAGAATTAACACAATGCTATTCCGTAGCTGAACTTATAAAATTTTGAATGGACACAGTTAATTATAATTGTTAAAAAGTGCGTCTTTTACGATTCAAAGCTCAATTTAGTTAATAACGGTATTTATAATGAATTATAAGTACCTACGTTTTAAAGCTAGAACTATAATTAAGAGTTTCTTGCATGAAACTGATCAGTGAAATACAACGAATATCGCTTCTGTCGCCTATGAGAATATGGCTCTGACTATTACGCAAATATAAACGTTGCCAGTTTGAGTGAAGATGAACTTGTCTCTTGACTTAATAACATTAAGTCTGGCAACAATAAAATGAAAACTCTAGCTTGGTAGGTACTCATGGGTATTAGCAACGCCGACGCGACGATGCTAATATCGGAAGGACTGTTAAAACCTCGTTTGAAGATTTGAAACGACCGCGCTTTGGAAACGCCAAATAAATCTAGAAGGAAGACAATAAATTTAGGGCGACACAAATGGTTTTTATTTTTTTTATTTTTTATTGCCGTATAGGCAGACGAGCATACGGCCCACCTGATGGTGAGTGGTTACCGTCGCTCATGGACGTCAGCAATGCTATGGGCAGAGCCAAGCTGCTGCCTACCGTTTAATACTCTCCACAAGCCTCATTTGAAGAAGAACATGTCATAGCGCTCGGGAAACACCGTGAAACACCGCGTTCTTGAGAACGTCTCTCTTAATTTCAGGCTGTCACATAGAGCACTCCAAGGTGCAATAATGATCACGTTTTATCGCGACGAGCCTCGGTTCTCGCAGCCGCATCAGCTCCTCACCCTGCTGATGGACATCGACAGCCTCATCACGAAATGGCGTTGTGAGTTATTTATCTATATATTAATACGTGAAGCAAAAACTTTGAACCTCTACGAAAATTGCGCAGACGGAGGAGTATTAAATTTCCCGCACTTACAGAGAATATAGAGAAGGAGTGCAGAATATAATTAATTTTTTTAATTATGCATCAAGAATACCTTAAATCAATAAAAAAAAATCATACATACTACCATGTATTTGACAGAACACATAATAATATATTTAAACTCTTTGTTTATTGTTTTAAATCTGTATTCAAATTGAGAATAGATTAATATTGTTTGTCTTTAATATTATTTGTCTATAGTGTAGTCTTAGCCATAGATTATACACCACTTAATATATGTCTGGTTGGTCTTAGCGAAATCTGAGAATAAAGAAGTATAAAAATAATCTTTGACTACCAACCAACCAATAAAAATATTCAAACTTAAAATTTCAAACAATTATAGTCGAATTTCGACTCTGAGGGACCACTAGTATTTGTAATTGTGAGAGCTGTTGCAATATTTACATGGCGTAAAAGCGTATGGATGCACGTAATCAACCACTACAGATCATCTGAAGTTGCCGAAAAATATCTAAATCAGAAATTAAGCCGCATCCCATATATTTTTAAGGCTTTTTATACGATATCCAATAGAACTTTAAACTGAGACATTTTTATGAAGAAAATCCTTAACCGTCCTCATCTCGGCAATACTTGTTTTCGAAAACGGTAAGCTATTTAAGCTTTTGCTGTGTAGACCTTCAGAAAAATAGTAGAATATAAATAAATATAAAGATACAAAAGAGGCACTCACAATAACTCTCTAAAAAAAAGTAATTGTATTTTCTATTCGCAGAATACGAAATAATTTAACGATTTTAAATATAAAAAAGTATGTTGAGAGCGGCGAGTTCAATTTCTTCATCAGTATTTTTTCCAGCAAATCGAATAAGTGAAGAGACGAATGAACAACAAAAAGAATTTATATTTAAATTTGTCGTTCGTTTAAGTAGTCGTGACTTTATATTACAGACAACCACGTTATAATGGTGCAAAGGATGATCGGGTCGCAACAGCTCGGGACCGGGGGCTCGTCTGGCTATCAATATCTACGGTCAACATTAAGGTAACTTAAAAACATACGTTAATTCTCGCTATCACAGTACACTCCCAGGACTTAGTCACGTGAACACGTTTGAAGTCGTCGTGGCCTAAAGGATAAGACGTCCGGTGCATACGTGTTGAGCGATGCACCGGTGTTCGAATCTCAGGCGTGTACCAATTTTTCTAATTGAAATACGTACTCAACAAACGTTCACAATTGACTTTCACGGTGCAGGAATAACATCGTGTAATAAAAATCAAACCCGCAAAATAGCCTTCCTAAATAAGTAGACTATCTAATACTGAAAGAGTTTTACAAATCGGACCAGTAGTTCCTGAGATCAGCGAGTTCAAACAAACAAACTCTTCAGCTTTATAATATCAATAAAGTATAGATTGAATAGAAATATTTATATATATGTATATAATGTATTTATTTATTTAAATCAAAATACAGTTTAGCTTTGTAAAACTATAGCAATTGAGTTGCTCTTATAAAGAGAAACAACATTTAAAGCTATTGCTTCACCATTATTTTTATATCTTTTTATATATTAATATTGCAAAAATGCTCTTTATATGTCTAATATTCTAATGTTTCAATAATCGAAATTCTATTTATGTCATCTATAGAAGAATGATATAAATAACATATTAACCTCTTTAAGGATTAATCGTATAGAGGTTACATATATTTATATATATTTATAACCGTTTATTTGTTTGTTTGTTTACGTACTATATAAAAATGTATTTATTAATTACAGCGATCGTTACAAAGTCTTTCTTGATCTGTTCAATTTGTCCACGTTCCTGTTGCCTCGCGCCCTGATACCGCCACTGGACGAAGACATGAAACGCAGCCTCAATCTCACCTGGGGAGACAACGTCAGGGAAAACGGAGACGAGACGACCCCGCAAAACGGCCTTGAAGCTTCTTTATAACGAAAAATTATAATGTGTCCTGACAATATTTTTAAGACATATTTTATTACATTTTTAATTCAAACGATGTATTTTTTTATGTACCCTCTTTTTTAACGCTAATGAAAACTTTTTTTTTATTGTCCAGTTGGGTGGATGAGCTCACAGCCCACCTGGTTTTAAGTGGTTACTGGAACCCATAGACATCCACAATGTAAATGCACCAGCCACCTTGAGATATAAGTTCTAAGGTCTCAAGTATAGTTACAACGGCTGCCCCACCCTTCAAACCGAAACGCATTACTGCTTCACGGCAGAAAAGGCGGGGTGGTGGTACCTACCCGTGCGGACTCACAAGAGATCCTACCACCAGTAATTACGCAAATTATAATTTTACGGTTTTAATTTTTATTACACGATGTTATTCCTTCACCGTGGAAGTAAATCGTGAACATTTGTTGGATACGTATTTCATTAGAAAAATTGATACCCGCCTGAGATTCGAACACCGGTGCATCGCTCCACACGAACGCACCAGACTCTTATCCGTTAGGCCACGACGACAAACCTTTACGAATACCCGGGGTTTTAACAGATCGGTTCATGTTCACGGACGTCGATTATATTATTATTTTATATTATATTGCAATCAATTATAATTATCCACCTAATAATATAGTTGATAGCACTGTGGTTGATAGCAATCATGGCAGCAAAACAGATGAAAGTATTCTTACTAAAATTTAAATTTTACTTTAAATACTATCTTTAATTTCCGAATTTATCTGACTAATTTTTAACTGACAAAAATATTGTTATTCTGTTATTACTCTCACATGAAATGTGAAGGGACTGTTATTGAGATAATCTATATCTATACTAATATACAAATCTACAGTGGTTTTTACGGATGTTCCATTACAACTACTGAACCATGCATCCGATGGACTTGAAACTTGGTATCCATGTAGAAAATACATGTACTTAATGGATAGGCTAACATTTATCTGAGTGTTGGATTCACTAATAATAATGACAGTCTATCTATCTATATATATAAAAATGAATTGCTGTTCGTCAGTCTCGCTAAAACTCGAGAACGGCTGGACCGATTTGGCTAATTTTGGTCTTGAATTCTTTGTAGAAGTCCAGAGAAGGTTTAAAAGGTAGATAAATATGAAAATGTTCGGAATAAAAATAAAAATAACAATTTTGTTTTTCCTTTGATGTATCCCCCCGTCGGACGGATTCCTTTTGTTTGTTTTAAGTTTATATTATACAAAAATTTAGGTCTTTTATTTATCGATTAAGACACTACAAAGTCTGCCGTCAGCTAGTCGATACTAAATTAGAACCTAATAAGACCTCTTAGTACCTTAAATATTTTTTTAACTTTTTAATACAAAATCATCAAAAACTTGACTGCTTTCGTTCATAGCATTGCATGTTATTAATGACGAGATTAAAATCAAAAAGTTTCAAGAATGCAGTTTGTTTATTAGGTCATCGAAATCGTGCTCATAGCAAAGTTCACGCAGGCAAAACAATAGGATACTGCAGCTTTTGAGCGGCAAATCTGTACACCACTTTATGTTTATACACTTCGCCAGGATACAGAACTGCTCTCGGGAAATTCGTGTGATGGACAGCGTCCGGGTAATTTTGGGTCTCGAGACAGAACGCGCCGTGACGTCTGTAGCCAACTCCCTGTTTACCAACCAGAGCAGACTCTTGAGGAGCAGGGAGGGAGTTAGAGGTGTAAAACTGGACTCCGGGCTGATCGCTGTAGACTTCGAGAGTGCGTCCCGATGATGGATGAAGGATCCGAGACACGAAATTTAATGACTGCAATAAATGAATTATTATATTAATTAAAATTAAAGCCACATCATAATGATCATTCGTGTGTATGATATGTTCTATTTAGGCTTGTTGAAAAAATATCAATACATCGAAATATCGATATTATTTATTCAATTTATCGATTTTTTGAGCGATATTTTATACTTCGATACATCGATGTATCGATATAAAATTCCAAGTATCGAAAGGGTATGAAAATCGATATTTTTTCAGACCAACAAACATTTATATGTTCCCGGGATTTTTTTTTATGAAATTTCATGAAAGATTTTGAAATTTTATGAAATTTCAGAAAATTTTATGAAATTATACTATTAAAATTTTATAAAGTTTCATAAAATGTCATTAAAAATTATGTCTATTGATTAGCACGAATTTTCTCTGTCAAATCATACCGATATATCGATATTTTTTAATAAAAATATGTATCAATATCGATATTGATATTTTCAAAAAATATCGATCCGATATATATCGATTCTTTATTGCATTTCGGACATCCCTAGTTCTATTAGAGCAGGGTTGGCCAATCGGTCGATCGTGGCAAGACAAAAAATATAAATAAATAGAACAGACTGCGCAACGTAATCACCAACTGCTGCGCGCATCATCTTCGTCTTGTATAATTTGTTAATGACCATTACGTCACATTATTCATCCTCTCTTCTACACAATAATTCTCTTTTATTATATAATTTCAGGTTTATTTTAATCTGTATAATAAAAGAAAATAAGCTACTTATTTGTATACTGAATGAACTACATTATTTCATTAAATTTCAAGAAAGGTCATTGGTAGATCGCAGAGTATTTCGTCAGAAGACAGTACATCTTGGTTGTAATCAAGTTGGCCACCCCTGTATTAGAGCATACTCGAACCGATTGTACTCAATGTGCTTAGTGCGAGTTTTTTAACGTTCTCGACAGCGTAAAAGTTAACCCAATTATGTGTGCAGTTGAAACAGCGCCCCTAGCGGCAAACGTAGGCAGACGATCCCATTCCATACAAATATGAGCTAACGTTTACGCTATCGAGCACGTTAAAAAACTCGCACTAAGCACGCAGATAGTAATAAGTATTCGAGTTCTATTCGTCTTGTGGCAACCAGTTAACGAAGTGAACTCTCAGAGAACATCGCGCGATTTGCATAATTTTTTTATAAATATTATTATTTACATAACAATAAAATCAAATCTTAATTAATTCATTAAAATTAGCTGATATCTGATTATATGAAAAAATATCATCACGGAGCTATGGCCTCTTAATTTCAATGCTTTAACGGGCCATTACTGTTAAGTGTACAATTGAACACGCTCACTTTATTTGTGTACGTTGAGATGCAGAAGTTGTCATCGAAACCGTTCCCAGTTTTATTTATGACGTCGCCGAGTTTAGTTGGGACGCGAAGATCGTAGGGCGTTCCTCCTACGCTTATAAAACCACCAGTCGGAATTGATCCAGAATCCGTCTCCGTGATCCTGAAAAGTTTCATCTATTCTTTAAAATTTGTGAGGGTAACTTTGTTCTTAATGTGGATTAGGCGATCCGATCCATTTCTGATTGGTAACAATAGGTGTTAGTTCACAGCAAAAGAATTCGGTATCGTGCCTATAAAGGTAGGGTGAGATAAGGCGAACTGCCTAATAAGAATATCAATCAGTAAATCACAACTCAAAACTCTTTTCAACTGCCACCGTTTTCATTCACAGAAATGTTGATCCTATATTATGTTTATGTTGCCTCCGTAGTATGTTAGGCCCTAAACACGTCATTAGGGATCCTCTAGATCCATTAACGGTGCTTTTAGTTACCTCAAGCACCGGTCACCGTCCTCGCCGAACCTGTCGCTAGCGACGAAGGGCTCGACGAGTAAATTACCCATAGACACAGCCCACTGAGTTTCTCGCCGGATCTTCTCAGTGGGTCGCGTTTCCGATCCAGTAGTAGATTCTGCGAAGCACTGCTCTTGCTAGGGCCAGTGTTAGCAACATCCCCGGTTTGAGCCCAGTGAGCTCACTTACACGTCAAGGAGAAGCTCAAATAGCCTCTCAAGGCTATCGGCACAGGTAGGAAAAAAAGTATGTTAGATGATTGACACAGGGCTGCCACAAATATCTCGTTAATTTGAAATTGTTCGACAATTTGACATTGTAAAAAATGAGCTCGAGGACAGCTTTCATAGAGAGAGATACATACATATATACAGCTTTGAAATGTGTGAAATCTCACTTTTGCTGTTCGTAACACTTAAAGCTTTATCAAATATACGCATTAAGAAAAAAGCAAAGGTACATATTATTATGCAATTTAAGACTATAGATACCAGTGATTGCTTTTGCACATCAATACCTACCCTGAATGTAATACCGAATATTAAAAACTGGCTATACGGACCATCTTGAATCATGATACAATATTCCATGGAATTGGCATAATATTTTATTTCCTTCGAAAGTGAATATGGGTTGCTTCAAATAAATAAGAAGGAACATAATAGAACCGTGTTCACAACAAGCTACCTACCGCAAACGATTATGTTAGTAATTGAAAAATTTGGAAGTGGAATGCGATGTCCATGGAATTCACTCTGAACTTTCTTTTAGTACATATTAGCGATACCAGAAGATAGTTTATATCGATGAAAAATATTAAAGTTCGAATTGGAATAAAATAAGAACATATCATCACCATCATCATCATTTTCCTGCCCTTCCCCCAGTTACCTGGGGTCGGCGCAACATGTTTTCTCCTTCCATACTCTTTTATCATATACCATTTCTTTGCTCACTCCTCTCTTACCCATATCGTCTTTCACGCAATCCATCCATTTCTTCTTAGGTCTACCTCTTCCTCTATATCTTTCCACATTCATAGTTAACATTTTCTTACCAAGCTCATTTTCATTTCGTCACATGTCCATACCATCCCAAACGCGCACTTCTCAGATTCTCTGTCACAGATGCCACTATCAGACTTCCTCTAACATATTCGGAATAAAATAAGAACCTAATAAACGCGAGATTTAAACATTTAAGTAGTCTTAATTTAGCATACTATACATAAATACGAAATGTTTCAACTTACTTGTCAGCGTTTATAACAAAGATATGGTTGTAGATCTCTTGGACACCAGTATCGTGGCCAGCCAAATTAAAATACGAATGGTTCGTCAGATTTACAACGGTCTTTTTAGTTGTCGTCGACATAAAGTCGACATGCAAGGCATTGTCCTCGGTAACTTCATAAGTAATGTTAGTAATAAGATCACCCGGGTATCCTTCTTCGCCGTCCTTTGATAGATAACTAAATATCACTTTAGTACCGTCAACGGTGGAATTCCAATTCGCCTGAAATTAATAAAAATAAAGCGTTTCTATTTTATAAATTATTTTTAGTAAAATAGCGCAAACCACACGAGGCCCGTATTGTTATAAAAATATCTATACGCAAACGCACTGCGGCTTTTTGCGTTATCAGAAAAATCGCACTTACAGTCGGTATTTGACGTGTCAACTGTAACAAATAGGAGCGTTGCAGCTGACAGGCGTAACTGACGCTGCAATACCACAGAGAAGTCGTTTCCAATTATTATCGTAGCTAGAACCCATCAGCATCTTTTTTCACGTACTATTTACTTGCCTACCTATGCTGGTAACCTCGAGGGGTTATACCAGCTTCATCTAACTTATAGACGAGCTCAGGGGGTTCAGCCCGGCGAATTTGCTAACACTAGCTCCAGCAAGAGCAGTGCTTCGCAGAATTGCTGGTAGTAGGACGTCTTGTGAGTCCGCACGGGTAGGTACAACCACCCTACCGATTTTTGCCATGAAGCAGTAATGCGTTTCGGGTTGAAGGGTGGCACAGCTGTTGTAACCATGCTGAGACCTTAAAACTGTTATCTCAAGGTGGGTGGCGGCATTTACGTTGTAACGTTGGGCTGTGAGCTCGTTCACCCATTTAAGCAATAAAAACAAAATCTACCACCAGATCGGAATCGCGACCCACTGAGAAGATCCGGCGAGAAACTCTAAAGTTGCCTATATGATATTAGAGGGGATAACAGTTCCAAATTACCTTATTAAATCCATTAATCCCGCCATGTAAATGATCTTTCCCAATGTTGTTAGCGAGTTGATAAGTCGTGCCGTCGATGCTGAATTTTGCTCCGCCGATCCTGTTGGCACAGCGACCGACCGTGGTCCCTAAGTACGGTGTGTTTCTGTTCACGTACCCGTCGAGTTCGTCAAAGCCCAGAACAACGTCACTGGTGATTCCGTATTTGTCCGGTACCTTGATGAATTATGTTTGATATTAGAATTCGTTTTTACTTAATAAGCACAATAGTCTTTATAAGTCGTTAAACAAAAACCGGAATAAGGAAAAAATGCCTTTACTTTTACCTTAGTACATCTGAAATACTTATCTGCTTGAACAAAAACTAAGAGGACCAGGTCAAGCAGTTCTGATTCTGACGGGTAAAAATACATAGTTATGAATCTATTATGGACTTCAAATTATGAAAAAATAGATAAGTCTTGAAATCGCTCGAGTTTCTAAAAGCCACCCAAACTATATTTTCTTTGTAGCAGGGTTGCTACAGGGTTCGCACCGCAAAACCCTTTGCGGTGCTACCAATTTCGGTAGCAGAACCTTTAACGGGCTTAAAAAAGTAATCATCCAAACTCGATAATTTCCGAGGAATCAAGACTGACACCGAATCAATTTATTTTCATTGTAAAAAACAAAACATATCATAAAAAGAACCATTCAAAAACGTGCAAAACGTGAACTTAACTCTAAGAGTTCGTTTTGCTAAGCAATGGAATTAATTTAATTTAATCGCATTAGATGATTGAATTAATTAGCAGCAGTTTAGCAGTGCCCAGGACATTTTTACAAAGTCTCTCAAGTCTAATTTCGTATGTCCAAAAAGGCAATAAAAAACACACGCTACGTAATGAGGTTAGCGATGCCGTAAAAGAGTATTATGTCAATTACCTGAATTGACTGTATGGTAGCCCCATATGAAATGACGGACACTGAGAAGCCATCAGACGCCCTCCACGTGAATTTTGAAACCGTCTCTCCATGATGCTGTCCAAAATCCTCAACATTCAAAGTCACCATGTTTATTATTCAAAACTGAAAACCGAGTAAGTAAAACAGCCACATGAAAAATAAGTATTCTTGACTAAATTTCTGTTTTCCTTGTATGTTGATGAACAGTAGACAGCAAGCAGCTTGACTGTTATTCTGGTATTGTCGAAGTCAATGAACGACAATAACCACTTACCACCGGCTGTACACCACAAATAAGCTCGTCAGCCTTCAATGATGATAAAATATGTTCCTTCGAGCATAATTCTAAAATGATTAGACTGAATTAAATAACATTTTGTGTTTGAGGAGTTCAGATTTTTCTTTCGCTTCGAACATGACGAGAGCTAGAGACCCTTGTGTAGTAGTAATTGCGGATTCTAAAGAGTAAACAGTGAAAACTATCATAACGTTATTAGCATTAATCTGATTAGTAACCTTAAATTATAAATAAATTTCGTTCCAGTAACTTTATAAGAACAAGTAAGTTTATAATTTTGATTTAATACCACAAAACTAAATTACAAAAAAAACTATAGCATTAAAAGTAACCGGTCATGCTGCTAATAGTGAATTTACTCATAAACATATAATTATATGTATAACTAGCGACCCGCCCTCGCTTCGCTTCGGAAACATTAAAACACACATGAAACCAAAAAAAATTAATAAAAAAAAATTAAAAAAAGTAGCCTATGTTCATCAGGGACAATGTCGGCTTCTAATGGAAAAATAATTTTTCATATCGGTCCAGTAGTTTCGGAGCCTATTCGAAACAAACAAACAAACAAATCTTTCCTCTTTATAATATTAGTATAGATATAATTTTATAGGCAGATTACACAGAGCTTGTGTTATCTGCCTTTAAAATTATAAACACAAAGAAAGATACGTTCTACATACATACCTATCCAATAAAAACTTATGACGACACAATATTGCGGATACAGAATAAGAATTAATGAAATAAATAAACTCGTGGGATAGAAAGGAACAAGTTTTTTGTTACGAGCAATGTAATGCGTACAAAAGTATTTTACGAACGATTCTGGTGCTCTAACAAGTAGTGTATCCTGCTGCTTTCTACTAAATTAATTTCGTATGTACAGTGTGCTTAGTGCGAGTTTTTTAACGTTCTCGATAGCGTAAAAGTTAAATCAAATTTGTATGGATTTGAAACGTTTGCGTACGTTTGCCGCTAGGGGCGCTGTTCCAACTGCATACAAATTTGAATTACTTTTACGCTATCGAAAACGTTAAAAAACTCACACTAAGCACACAGTTCAAAATACAATCTTCGTCAATGTAATTATACAATCGCAAAGTTTATATTATCTTAAATGTTTGCTGTAATAAAAACTTATAACACGATAACAAGCGAAACGAAAATTTATTTATTCTTTATTGGACACACAGTTAATATTACAGTAATTGCGGTAAGATATAAAAATGGCGTGCTTAACTCAACAATTGAGTTTCCTACCAGCTAACCGTTCTTAACGAAGGAAAGCTTTAAATGAGTGGGTAGAAGAATACAATCTAATCAATTTACAATTTACAATCTAAACAATAACAATAATAAAAATAAAAATAATATATCAGACTACATATATACATACACACATAAATCATGAAGATAAATCATCATCATCATAAATTATGAAGAGCATTTAAAATACCATTACTCAATTATGTTCGACCGTACAATACTATTCAAGATCAATTAACAAGCTAAATTACAGCATAAAGACTAAAAATTACATGTAATTGAATATAGTAATCATTTTATCATTGAGAAGTACTTATTACCGACTCACCGAATGATTCAAGCGGCCATAAAACAATTAAGAAAACAATCCTATGTGCTGTACGCGTTCATCACGCGACTGGTGAATGCGAACTACAATTATCATGATAATGCCGGCACATATATATCAATATACGATACAATCAGACGGTCACAATCGATTGCACCTTGTGGGAAAGAAGTGTACGCTCCATATTGTTCCATTGTTTTTTTTTTAATATAGAAAAAAATGCTAAGAAAAATACCAAAAGAGCCATAAACTGATAAAAATAGTGTAAATATAAAAAAAAAGTGTTGAAATGAAGTTGACCGCAATTTGATAGCAATCAGAGTTGAATGGCCAGCTCCTGCTAACAATCTCAAGGTCACATCGAATGTTCGAGTGTAAATGACAACATTGCTTAATGTTTGAAACACTGAGTAATATGCCTGAAGTGCTGCTCTGAAATTAAAACATAAAAAAAAAACACAAAATGGAAATAAAATTTATAATAAAAAAATATACTTTTACGATTTAATCTTGAATATTTGATTGTCATTTTATAATATCCGGCGTTTCTAATACTTAATACTTTGAAAAAAAATATACATTGATACAATATTGAAATGTCGACGAATAGCTCCTGTGACTACTTAACACCAGGTGGGCCCAGAGCTCGTTCACCCACCTAAGCTATACAAAAAAAAATTACTAACATCTTAGTCGTCCGTGACCACAAAAACAGATAGGTAGTATATTCTATAAAACCGAAGAAATTACTAAAATGAAAATATGTAATACATTGAAGTAAAGAAAAATTTTGCGTTCTATATTTTTTCAGTACAACAACATGGAAGTTGGTTATCAATCAGCATTTATTGTTCACTTTGATACTCAAAGTCTTCTGAATGTATTATAATTTATATCTTATTGATACAAATTGAACGTTATTTTGTTCCCACGAGTTCTGCTCATTGTATCTCAAATTTTAATTCTATGCATTTAGTACATAGGTATGTAGTTGTAACATTCTAGAAATTATAACTTTCCTATTTCCTTGTACGTAGTCAACGAGCTTGCAAGTGACTTAAGCGATGGATTCCACCTATGCAGGTTTGTATTCATAGTACAAATCTGATTAAAGAAGTGTATATAAATATTAACATTTTTTTTTATTACTATAGAAGGTTAGAAGTGTTCTACGCTGCCTAGGATTATGTTGTTACTGAATCCAAGGACGTCCCAAAGTAAGTGATAGCACCTTGAAAGATAAGGACGAAGTGTCAATCGCTTATTTTTTTCCTACCTAAGCTGGTAGCCTAGAGAGGCTATTCCAGCGGAACCTTAACTAGTAGGTGAGCTCACGGGGCTCAAACCTGACGACGATGCTAACACGAACCCTAGCAAGAGTCGTGCTTCGCAGAATCTACCACCGGATCGGAAACGCGACCCACTGAGAAGATCCGGCGAGAAACTCAGTGGGCTGTGTCTGAGAGTTAATTTACTCGTCGAGCCCTTCGTCGCAAGCGACGGGTTCGACAAGAACGGTGACCGGTGCTTGAAGTACCTAGAAGCACCGTTAGTGGATCGGGAGGATCCGAGATGACGTGTTTTGGGCGACGTCGACTGCGTTCCATTCTTTCCGCAGGATCGGGAATGATGNGGAACCTTAACTAGTAGGTGAGCTCACGGGGCTCAAACCTGACGACGATGCTAACACGAACCCTAGCAAGAGTCGTGCTTCGCAGAATCTACCACCGGATCGGAAACGCGACCCACTGAGAAGATCCGGCGAGAAACTCAGTGGGCTGTGTCTGAGAGTTAATTTACTCGTCGAGCCCTTCGTCGCAAGCGACGGGTTCGACAAGAACGGTGACCGGTGCTTGAAGTACCTAGAAGCACCGTTAGTGGATCGGGAGGATCCGAGATGACGTGTTTTGGGCGACGTCGACTGCGTTCCATTCTTTCCGCAGGATCGGGAATGATGTCAATCGCTTTATACATAGGTACCTACGTATAATGACTAACCCACCCTTCAATCTCGAAACTGGCCAGATTGCTTCTAGTGCAAGACTGGTTGATTATCAAAACCTAAGAGCAACCTACTTACGCTCAAAAAAGATGATATCATACAGTGAGAAAACATGGGGAATCTCAGTAAACATACCATATTCAAGTTTCTGTATCTATTTAATAAAACTCGTCCGTACAAAGCTGGAAAACCTGTAAATATGTAGAACAAAAAAAAACCTTAAATGTTTATGGTTCTACAATGATTGTAGTTGACCACATTTTATCTTTTGTACTATGTCGTTCAGAAATAAAACAACCCTATCTATTTATAGTGTATGTCTTTATTTACCAACAAATTATTTAAATTATAGTGACAAAAATATACCTAGCCCAGCTTATTGTTATGGTGGTACTGTATTATAAAAGTTAGTTGTTACATTTAAATTTTAATAGTATTAAAAGGGAAATACGAAATCAAAGCATGCATTCAATTACTCTTCGAATATACAGTGACCGACGATAAATATTGCTCATCGACCTTTAGAAAGAAACAATCGGCTAATTTCGGCTTCATAGAGCGCTATCTCTGTCGTACAATCTGACGTTTGCGACAGAGATGCTTTACTATGGAGGCTAGAGGTAAGGAGAACCGTCTCTGTATGTAAAAAGTGCCCGTTAAAATCTGCTAAATAAGGGTGGCGCTACAGTAGCAACCGGGTAAATATAAAAAAGGCGCTGAAAGTTTTTAAACTAAAATAGAGAAATAAAAAAGGACGAAAAAACTGTAAGCAAACTACAAAATCACAAAAAGTATTTTATTTAACGCTTATAAGAAAATGCAATCGATGTCTCCACGTTTTACTACAGCAATAATTTTAGGATAAATTGACGAAATTAATTTGGACAACGTAAACATGTGAGGTCTTGTATATTACACTGTCACTAACTGCTCTAGTCATTATATATATTAAATTTCCTAACTCAACATACTTCAATCAGTTAACAACTGCTCAATTCATATCATACCCTGTGCCTATGCTAGCGCCATTCTGGAGGATTTTTGAACTGTTATTTAGTGCTGAAAGTGGGACACTTTTTTATTTAAGCTTCTCTCATATGAGACGGTTCTCCCTACCTCTACCCTCCATACGCTTTACGAAGCCGAAGTTAGCAGATTTCCCAATTAAAACTTCTAATTATAATACTAACTAAATTAAACTAGTTATCTTAATTTCGTGAAGGTTATAATTTAACTTTGACACGTTTTAATAAACTGTCAAAAATGTCACATCATCAGCTAGACCGCAAATGTTGCGGTACATGGCGAGTTTTACGTAGCCCCCGATACCGAAGTCGGCACCGTAAGAATTGCGCACTATATAGTAGGGTACACTGCCCCGCGCGTTGTAGCCGACTATTTGAACGGCGTGATCCAAAGTGGCTCCGTCTTCACTGCGCCTATACACAGAAAACACATAACTGAAATCTATCTTTGTGCTTAATGCGGGTTTTTTAACTTCTTGTTAGTACCTCTTGTGAGTCCGTACGGGTAGGTACCACCACCCCGCCTATTTCTGTCGTGAAGCAGTAATGCGTTTCGGTTTGAAGGATGGGGCAGCCGTTGTAACTATACTGAGACCTTAGAACTTATATCTCAAGGTGGGTGGCGCATTTATGCTATAGATGTCTATGGGCTCCAGTAACCACTTAACACCAGGTGGGCTGTGAGCTCGTCCCATCTAAGCAATAAAAAAAGGAGCGTTGTTCCAACTCCATCCAAATTTGAGTTAACTTTTACGCGGTCGAGCAGTTAAAAAACTAGCACTTAGTACACTGAAACTAATCAAGCCATAATTTATAAGATCGAATAAAAATTGAAAATGGCAGAATAACGGATACTAAAACAAATCAAATCACACATGGACATCTGGCCCCAAAACAATATACCTGTATTGTGGGAATCAGATAACGAACCTTGCACGGCAATCCTTAATAAGAGACAAAAATCCGTAAAATGTAAAATGGATACCGGAATATTAGCCGAATTATGACGAACTTTCTATCCCTTGAACTAGTCTTAAATATTATGTGTTATCTATGGAAATAGTAAGATTTCAGTCAATTATTGAATGTAAGTGTATGTGATATTTGCGTTTCTTTTCGCACACGAGAAACTAACAATACAATACAATAAAACTACGGGGGATAGAGTAAGGAGCACCATCTTGTACAGGAGACAAGTTGCAAAAGTGTCCATCTGTAAACAGCATATTTCGTTCGAAGACTTCGTGAGTTCGAAGACTCACCGAAATGTCGCTTTTATTACCTACCTAAGCTGATAGCCTTGAGAGGCTATTTCAGCGTAACCTTGGCTAGTAGGTGGGCTCACAGGGCTCAAACCGGAGTGATGTTAACACTGACCCTAGCAAGAAAGTGCTTCGCAGAATCTACCACCGGATTGGAAACGCGACCCACTAAGGAGATCCGGCGAGAAACTCCGTGGGCTGTGTCTATGGGTTCGTTTGCTCGTCGAGCCCTTCGTGCGAATTAACAGTGTAGGAAGTGGAAATGCTTTGAATATAGCAGTTTTAAACAGAGTGAAGTATGCTGGGTTACAGTGAAGTGTGATAGTACATGGCGCGATTTTTTAAATATTTCCTCTTGCTTCTATGGCGTCACCTTATTTAGCTCCGGTCCGTGTGATGATGCTCCTTACTTCTACCCTCCATAAATAACTAGAGTTGCCCCAAATAGTGATTTGGCCGAATGCCGAATATTCGGCAACGCTGTCAGCCCAAGCGCCGAATATTCGGCACAAAGTACATGTTAGTTAGTCGAGCGCGTAAAGAATAATACAACAGGTTGGGACCTGTCTCCATCGTGCGCGGGCGGTGTCCGGGCATTTGACTGTTTCAGGTAGTTTTCCAATTACAGCACAAGAGCGCATTATGCGGCATAATGCGCAACGTTGAATGTTCCAACTACAGTAACGCTTCGCACAATCGAGCACTCTCAAAAGTACCTACTGCTCTCGCGTGATACTCGCAATCGATACCGACTCAGTGACAGAAAATTGACAAGTGTTTTTTCTTTTAAGTTCGCATTGATCGAAATTTTGTTTATATTATCGTTAGTAATATTATTTAATGTTGAAAAAAATTGTAAGGCTTTCGTTTCGTCGTAGTTTCTTAGAAATAATCAATGTGTAAAACTGTGCTAACTTAGCGCACTCTGCTGATGCATTTGAAAACTAATTCACGTTCCAATTAAGCTTCAGCATAATTCGGCATTGTGCGTCACTGAGTCACATTATGCTCTGTAATTGGAAAACTACCTCAGTTGCGAGTAAATCACGTCATTTTTCGGTATTCGGTATTCGGCTGAATAGTACCTATTATTGGGCCGAATACCGAATAGTAGCCGAATATTCGTGGCAAGTCTAAATAAAACAATGAAAATTGCGTTTCTTTTCGCACACAAAGAACTAACACTGTCTCAAGCTAATGACTATTTTTATAGGAAATTGAACGATAGTTAGCATAATATTTCAATATTAAGGAATAACAATTCAGTCCGTGACCACAAAAACTGTAACGCGACCTTAAGCCGTAACGCAGCTTTTAACTTAATATTTATTAGATACACTTACATACAACCGCGCTGGATGATGCCTCCAAGATAATTTATCCAGGGCTGAGCGTTCACCTTGACTATGACGGGTCCATGGTGAGCTATCACACGACGTAAAATATTTTCATCCATAAAACTGTTTAACAAGACATCAACGAATTACAATAGAATTGATTAGAAATCGCAAATTTTATAAAGCTTAGTTCACCATTCTGGCTGATACAATTTAAAAATTTATTCTAGTTTTAACGGGTAGCCGTCTTTACATCCCAAGTTTGGCATTACGCCCGCGGTATCCGTGAACTCAAAACCACAACAATCTTATTGACATATTCAGCTGACCCTGCAATCCGTTTCAGGCAGATAATTATGGTGGATGAGCTCACAGCCCTCCCGGTGTTAAGTGGTTACTGAAGCCCATAGACATCTACAACGTAAATGCGCCACCCTGAGATACCAGTTCTAAGGTCCTAGTATAGTTACAACGGCTGTCCCACCCTTCAAACCGAAACGCATTACTGCTTCACGGCAGAAATAGGCAGGGTGGTGATACCTACCCGCGCGGACTCACAAGAGGTCCTACCACCAGTAAAGCATTTTAGAATAAAAACAAAATTTTGCTTCCGGACCACTCCCTTCAATATTTCTGCGTTTTAATGGAAACCTTACCCACTTGGGCTTACGTTTTTTTATTGCTTAGACCAGTGAAGAGTTCACGTCCAACATAACGTTAACTGTCAACAGAAGCCCCGTAGACTTAAGCACCGTAAATGCCGCCATGCGCTTTGAAACATAAACTCTACTAAGTACTACACAGTACAATGATTGCCCGTCCTTAAAACCAAAACGCATTGTTGTTTCGCGACAGAAATAGGCAAGACGCTGGTATATTAAGCTCCTTACCTGTAATGCCAGTACTCCTTTATCTTTCTGCCCTTAAATGTACTGGAATTGCAATTTCCACGACTTATCCCAAGAGGATAGTTATCTTCTGTGGTAACCACGGTATCATTAATACACATTTCATTCAGAGCCTCCTCGACGTGGCCTTTATTACAGCCCTCACAGACACTAACGCAGTCTAGTAATTCCTAAAACAGATATCATTTTTAAATCAGATTTATTTAAAACTCAAAATTTTGTTTGGGGCCAGGTATACTGAAAGACCCTCAAAGACTCCGTCTGACGGGCGTCCTTGGTTGAACCGCGCGTCTGGTTACAGTGTTGACTGCAGTAAACCCCTTACCCGGCCCGGGGTCTGACCTCGGGGTACATCGGAAGCTTAGGCGAGAGTGCAGGGGAGTCGCTTAATGGGTAGTTCCCAAAATTCCATCCTTAAGCCCGCGGTCCTCTCCTAACACCTGCGGGCCGTCCAGTCCCACATAACCAAGGCCCCCTAGGCGACGACATCGAAGAAAGTTGGACCCCCGGCCCAGAAAAAGAAAAAAAAAGGTTTACCGAAAGACCGGTATTCCATATATCGCGATGCCAAGTATTGTGAACCCGCCCACTAGATGAACTTAATCGCAAAAATTATGAAAACTCAATGAATACGGATTGCTTCAAACCAGTTCCTCTTAAAATTTGTGTACGTACGCTCGTAGCAGTAAACTACGTATTATAAATTTATGAATCAGTAAAACTGACTTATTTCCTGAGTAATATATGTAATTTAAAAACAAAAAACAAAAATCTTACGTTACGGACGTTTTTCCCGGTTAGGGTACCCCTCCGCATCGTCTTATAAGGAACTTCGTTCCAAAACTGAACTAACAATTAATATATTCTTATCCTGTTGATCTCTGTCATGATATTAGAGCAAAGTTATAAATTTATGTATTTTCATCGGTACTTGATGCGGGTACATATTTTCAAGTTAATTAACATGTACTTCTTCAAATGAGTTTTGCGGAGAGCACTCGGCGGTAGGCAACGACTTGCATATCTGACGTTAATGAGCAACTATAACCACTTACCATGACGCGGTACCTATACTCGTCAGCATACTGAGGAAATAAGAAATTATACTAAAATAAAGGCAACCTGTTTTCCTGTCAGCATAAAATGCTTAAATTAGCCAACCTGTATGCTAAGACGTGTGTAATTCATTTTCTGTTTTACAGCCATAGACTCCATGGTTTCAACTATGCTGTATGCCCAACAGCCATTGCAATTTCCTTGATTCAAAACAGGTCCGATCATTCCCTCTTCTCGCCTTAAATAATCATGTTTTGACAGATAAAACTTGATTCTATTTTTAAATTATCTCTCTGAATATGATAACCAAAAGACCGTGCAGCAAAATCAATTTCTTTCGGAGTACACGACATCATGGCTTAAAATAACAATAGTGGAAATTTTGCTCCATTTTTAATAGAAAATAACCCTTTACCATACTGTTCGTAATAAACTAATTGACACACAATAATTGAAAACACAATAAATCCCTTAAGGAAATGACGTATTTATTTATTGTGTAGGTGGAAAAAATACAATTATATGCCAGTTAACATATTATAGACAATATTATTTCCAACGCCAGTAGTATCAACATTTAAGAAATTTGCATTTCAATAATTATTCTTGCATTCAAAAACAATTGATTTTAACGCATGGTATCTTTAAACCAAGTTCAATTCTGAAATTTGATTGAATATTTACAATAGAGTGTATGTTATAGTTCAATTAGATAAATTTTCTTTATAAAATTCTTAAATTGCTACCGTCGTTGATGAGCAATTTCAGGACTCAACACTAGTCACTGCATGTACTTCGAAAACTACGAGCCTGCTTCAGATAAGTCTATACTCACCAATCCTTATAGTCCGGTAGGTCTTCCGAAAATAAATTGTCAGTGGCTAAATTCTGGTAAATTTTACCGCTGCAATTGCTATACGTGTTTTTTAAGCGCGGCGCTATACGAGATCGAGTAATGAACCGTCGACGTATTTCCGCCTGAGATCGATCCGATAATACAGATAGACCATAAACGGCTCCCGTTTCTCGATTCTTTTTCGCGATATCCACCAAAGCTGCCTGCCGATAATACGAATTTTATTTTAGCCAACGCAATAAAATAGCGGGAAAACATGTTCGTAACTTGGTTCAAAACAATACTAAACGTGACTCACAAGATTACCATAACAACAAATAATATAGAACACAACATGTGAGGAAATCAAATACATACGTTACTAATCGCTAAAGAAGTAAACAAGTACAAAAAATTATATAAATAGCATTTTTTGGCATATCGGTATTGGTATGTATTTATGTAAAATGCTATGTACAGCGCAACGTTGGGCGTCCCCCTGCCCGTTGGACCGATGACTTGCGGCGATATGCTGGGAGAGATTGGATGCGGAAGGCGGAGGATCGTTCATTGTGGCGGACTATGGGAGAGGCCTACACCCAGCATTGGATAGATACAGGCTGATGATGATTATGCTATGTACATTTATATTTTTGTATCAAATATGTTGTTTCAAACGGTAAGACCATGGGACTCTATTTCTTCCCTATAATTATCTCTTAGCGATGAGTCGCTCGTTGTAGGATTTTTATTCAGTAATTAACAATTATGTACTAGTAGTACATTAACAGATCCACTCACGTAATTTCAACGGTAAACTAGACCACGGAAAAACAAAAGAAAAAAAAGAAAAAACTCTGTCATACGAAGAATGCAACTGTGCGTTTATAATATAATTGAGACACAGTATTCGCTGTGCTTAGTGCGAGCTTTTTAACATTCTCGGTAGCGTAAAAGTTAACTCAAATCTGTATGAACTTGGAACGTTTGCCGCTAGGGGCGCCATTTGCATTACACGCATAGTGTAATATTTGAAATTCACTATATTATACACTACTAATTTTATCTATTTAATACAAAATAGAGAAACATGTAAAAAATATATTTGTACTGAAACAATAGAAAAAATAAAAATAAAAAACTTACCCTGAAATATTTCAATCGTATTTTGTATTCTGCTTCGGTGTAACTCTTGTTAAATTTCTTTAAATACGCATCGAATACTTTAGACGTGGGAACGTTTTCAAAGTGTTCATTTTGATCGAGTTCCCTCGTAAAAACAACGTTTAATATTAAAACACCACATAGGATCAAAATTAAAAAAGACAGGGGCACTACAAATTTTAATGTATTTCTGTTCATTTTATAGTTGCTTATATTTCAACTATAAGTCACTTAATGAACATAACAGGATAATTTGCAAAATTAATACGACTATACGTGTACAATCATATACCTATGTACATGAAATACATGAAATTAATAGATTAAATGGGGAGGCTTATGTCTAACAGTGAACGTTTGTGGTCTGAAAAAATATATGAAATATTAATTAAAATGAACTATCATTTCAGTTTTTTTTTTCACTTTACATTATTATTATTACTATTAGCGGGAACGTGAGCGGCGAAAATGTTTTTTTTTTGTTCATTTGGTTTCTCCAGATTAAAATGTGTAATAACGGTGGTTTATTAACTGTTAGGTATCAGTGAAAGTTCATGTGTGAAAGATGAAGGAAAGTGCATGAAAGTACGTATTTGCATGTTAAGAAAATGTGAAAAAATTAAATAAAGTTGCTGAACATAACTTCATGGGTTCCTTTTAACGGTCCACTGAAAAAAAAAGTCAATAAATAACCATCATTACTATGACTATATTTTATCCCGTTTCATCCCAATCGATTAGTCGCAAATTTATCAACTTCATATCATTTTCCATATTATAACAGAATATATGTATGTATTATACATATATAAGACTTGGCTTAAAGGTCTCGTATCCAGGCCATAAAATTATATAAAAAAAGGTAGTTGGACTGAGTGAAGTCGCTTCATTGGTTTTGTATTGCAACATAATTGCAACGAACTGAATTTATTAATATTGTCCGGTGTTCGTGGTCTACGTGATTTTTCTGGTCTAATGTGTTGTGTCAGCATATCATTTTGCAAAGAACCGTTAACCGTAAACTCCCCCCAATAGAGCAGCATCAAAAAATATAAATAATAAAACATTTACATAATTTTTTATAAATCCATTTATTGAACATTTCTTCATACGGTTTCAATATATGTATAATATGCAAAATATGAACTTGACCTTATTAAAATAAATGAGTAAATGTATATAAAAATTGCTTTATGAAACCGCTTATTTACAATCACAGTATTTGGCAAGGTTTTATGGCTTTAAATTCGTATTTATAATATATTCTTTTATAAAGGCACTTTAATAACAAATAACAATACAATTAAAAATTATTAATCTAAAATGGTCCCACCTTTAAATTGCCTAACTTAATCCATCATTAAACAATACAGGACAAATCACCAACGATCATTTGGCCCTAAGCTAGGATTTCC